>MNPL01004120.1:0-12947 GCA_002081605.1 Tropilaelaps mercedesae
TATATATATATATTTGTGCTCTCGTAGAATTAAGGATGTGCGACATTTTGTAAAATTTCAATAATTAATCATATCTGGAACAGACGTACAGCAGCAGTAAACAGATATAAATGCTTCTAAACTAGGCTCTAAATGCTTTCATATAATGCAAAGGTCCCTCAATTTAAAAGGCTAGCCATAAACACCTTATGTCATAAACACCTTAAGTTACGTCTCATACTCGTGTCATGGGATTTTTCGAGTAATTTGACCTATAAATTTTACAACCAATTCAAAGATGTCCAATTAATTGATAAGCAACGAAGGCCTACATCTATCCCAGGCCTACATTTTTTGATGCTTTATTTGCTGTCGTTTAGAAGCATAAAACAGAAGTTTCTCGCGGTGCCATGACTTGTAGCGGCGTATTGGCATTGATTTACATAGATGCATCTGTCAGTTTCATAAAATTCTCAGAATGTGACACTACGCAAAGACAGTAGATAACTGTCAAAGCAGTCATAATCGTTGAAACTGCGACCTTGACTCACAAAAGCTACAGAATTCATTGTATTACGGGAATTTCTTAGTGACATGTCTGCGCCGTATTTTTTACACTGAAAAATGAGCGCCAAGCTTTTCATGTCTTTATCACAAAAGTTTAATATTGACAATTCAACTCCTCAAAATGTCCGGGGAGCTGCAACGGTAAAATGCACCTGTTAAAAGTTGGTTTGTTTGGCAATTATCGAGGTGCTTGTTTTAACGACGTCAATATGGCTCTTTGCGAACGAGAACAACCGGGTTTTCAAGAACAATGTAAAAACTTGTCAAGTCACAAGCTTAAAAAACCAGTAAGTTAACTGTGTTCGCTTTTATATGAATACGCGATTCTGTATCTATCAAGCGAACAGGAATCTGACGGGGATAATATGAAGCATCCGGTATACGCATTAACAAATAGCAAAGACTGAGACACGGGAAATTTAATAGCAACGCAGGCATACATATAATTTTTTGCTGTGATGCAAAGAGGCAAAGAGCGAGGACCGATGGTCGAATTTATTTGACCTTTCAACAGTCTCCTGTTTTTGGGTGTGGTTGTTCCTGTTTCCATCTGTAAGCGTCTTATGCTCGGTACTCGAGGTCGCCTTGCGCCTGGAGTGCCCTTTTATTGTCACTCCGCGTTATTCCACGACCGTATCCTTATTTCGGCTTGATCGAGAATCAAACTATCGGCCGTATATTATTCGTCGTGTGTAGTTACTGCTTTTATTACACTGTTGAATGCTCGGGGTAAAGCCAGTAGAAATAATAATATCCGTAGTAACAGGAGACCATGGTAAAAAAAAATAAGCTCCATGCTTCCAAGCAATGCAGCACTATGGCAGAAATGCTCAACTATTTCTTTAAACTTGAGAGCGATGACTTGACCGACGATTGGCTTCAATGGTTTGCCGAAGATGCCATCCTATATCTTGGCTACTATTGACTTAGACAGGGAAGCTGGTGCCTAGGAAGGATGAATAGAAAAAGGAACGAGTTAGATCGTTTAGTTATAACTTCTTGTAGGTCATTGATAGAGGAACAATGGTCTATTAATAACTCCATATTGAGCAGGAATTTTAAGAAATGTTATTTGATTAATGTCGCTGCGTTCTTACTGAACATCGCTTGATTCCGACTTCCAGGTCAGCTGCTGCAAAAATATTTTCAAATTTGTGCGAGGGTTGACGTGTGTTCTCTGGGAGCTCTGCGGAGATATAACTGAAGAAGGTTAGTGAAACGCACTGCTCGAAGCTTTGATACCTCTAGATCAACTATGTGCAAACACAATATTCGCAAGCACAAATGACGAAAATTTCATTGTATTCATGTGACTACGAAAGTGCGTATACAGTCCATTCATATATTTTGTTTGACTCTGGACAGCTTGATGGCGTCATTAACTGATTTTAAGGTCTCGTGGCGCCGTCAACTTGTCAGTCACAGCGCTGTAGTCAGATGTGTTGAGCAGTTTTCGATCGGAAAATTCTTAGTTGCAAAGATTACCATCAGCTAAGTGCAACTGATCGCCAAGTCCAGCGTTCCTCTAGCGCTAGATTCTCAAATGGACAGTTTTTTTGTCGTTCGAAAGACACGCTTACAGAGGTTTCCCAACAAAGAGGTTTTCTTTGTTGTTACAATATATTTTCTTATATGATCGATTATCCATAAAAATTGAATTTAGGCCGACAGCGTAAAAAGAACAAATAAAGAAGAAAGACACGGCTGAATGCGACGTATATCAAGATATTATTAACTACTAATCGCTCAACTTTAAATCCAATAAGGCTTTTAACCGTAATTGAACTATTTAACCTAGTTTTGTGCAATAGTGTTCTGGGTTCAAATTTTAGTCCAATAATATATATTGATTACACTACCTTTAGTACTGTAGATAAACTAATTTCTCTATTGAGTTGCTCAGTATTTTCAGAAGACATTATTTACACATTTGTAAAGGTTTAACCGTACAAATAGTTACAAATGAATAAAATGGCTTCAAATTGAGCGGCGTATGCTAATTAAGTAGAGACTTAATAAAAATAAAATACATATTTCATATAATTTGCACTAGAAATTCTTTCTGATTTGGCTTGAAGATATATACATGCTCTCTGGCTTATAGCACTGTCTTGGCATCAACTTTCACTTGGTTCATACTCTCATCGCACTTAAACACGCTATGCTGTCTGAAGGTATCCTATACATGCTAGACCAACGAATTATGAGCGGAAAGGTCATTTTCTCGGCGCTAATGGTCATGATCCACGATTCTTTGGAGCGACATAAATCTGCCTGGCCATTTAAGCCGACGACCTCTTATACTCAAGAATGCGCCGAACGAGGTGAACGCAACATCACCAAACGACCAATCAAAGTTACAGAATTTGCTCGATGCTGAACAGGATAGCGTCATTTGAGCGACACCAATGCTAAATACGCGGATGATTCATCTTAGATTAAAGCGAAACCAAGAAACATATCAGCATAAGCAACCAAAATGGCAACAACAATGAGACTAACATACCAAAATGTACCATTTTCATAATTAAACAAATGTGCACTAAAGGAGTGCGACCAGTCCTTCGAATTCCTTCTCACCCCGACATGAGTCTCCGAATTTAGGCTTGAGGACAGTATATAAGGTCCCCGGTCTTGATGGTCCTGCATCTTTAATTAAATGGCGCAGTTTAACCGCTAAACATGTACAAGCTTATGGTACGTACATAGCAATCTTCAGAGATCAACTTGTTTCAGAGGTGCATTTTTTACCATATAATTTTTCTCAAGCATAGTACACTCCGTGCAAATGCAATAGAAAGCAAAAATGCCCACCCTAATAGGACCACAGAATTAAACTAATCAGAACGTGACAACGTGTTACCTTTGAATCTCAAAAGACCTACATTGGGTATAGACACACATAGCTGCACATCTGTCTATTGTTGCAGCTCGCTCGCGTTTTTGTAGCCCTGGCTGCCGCTGTCACCGTTGACGCTCAGTTCTACTATGGTGGCTTGCCCAGCTGGGGAGGATACAGCTGGAGCGGCGGCAGTGTCGCTCCCATCTGTTCTGGATCGACCGGCTATGCCGCTCCTGGATATATCTACCGCAAGTAAGATGTCGGCCCCTCAACCACAGAGTAAAGGAATCTAGCCGTAATCCTGACTCAGGTTTGAGGATGTATGCTGCTGCATTCGACATTTGAAAATACATCATGTGCTTTTGAAGTGGAATCCGTCTTGTACTATGAGCTTTGTACCAATTTTCGTAAATCGAAAATGAAGCTCATTAATGTATTTTTATATTTTTACAATTGGACAAGCGCATTATTTCAAGTGGTATGGTCACCTTATGAAGGAAATTATTAGTGGTACCCAGGATCAAAACTTAGGATCATTGCAAACGCTGAGAGGTGAACATTGGAGCTCCAAGACAATCTAGGGGTGTGACTAATTTTCCCAATGTAGTCTCCTGCTAAAACGGAAGAACAAAATAAGTTTTAAGTGGTCACTACTTCGCCGAATACAGTTTTCCTTTAAATTGGCTAATATCTTACGCATTATTTCCTATACAGAAATATCATTACATACGTGCATAAAAATGCATGCGTGTCTCCCCATAGCTTCATTGTCGATTGTTATGCATTTATCAGCTCATGGAATGAATGCAAATTTGATCACGAAATCAAATTCAGCAGAGATGCTACTGCCACTGGTGAAAATATTTCAGCATGTGTCATTCAAGGCCCGAGGCATTGCTGGTGAGCGGGGATTTGTTATATTGGTAGCCGGGAAACATGAACGAATTGCCAAAAAGGAAATTAGGGAAAGGGCATCTAGGAATCGTATGCTGGTGAACGGGAGATGTCTGAGGGGGTCGTAGTTGTCGGACGCCGGCGGATAGAGAGTTTCTGCTGTATAAAAGTTGAATCGAAACGAATCGCAGAACATCCAACAGCTAACTAACATTCGCTGATTCGTCGTCGGTAACTGGTCGTCATGTTCAGAGCTCCGGTGAGTAAGGTTCTGTGCCAAATGTGCCGACTACTATCTTAGTGCCTGTGAAAGCGCAGACTGTTTTTTGATGATACTACAACAGGTGACTACGTATGAAGACGTAAAGCCTGCACATTGCTCACAGACCATTTGTATCAGATGAAAAGCTGAAGCTCAAGTGGATCATTATATAGGCGTTCGATGTTTTGCCTCGACACGTACGATACTTTAAGTGCACTCTGCCGTTTCCTTTCAGTTTTTCGTATTTGCCCTGGTGGCCTGTGCTATCCTCGCAGCGATGGTGGCTTCGTCGGACGCGCAGATCTATTACCCGTTTGCCTACGGTTATAGCTATCCATACAGTGCTTACGGAGGTTATGCCTACGCCCCGTACGGAGCCTACGGGTACTACGGCTATCCATACCTCCTGAAGAAATAATACAAAGGGTTCTAGCTGGTGGAAAGTTCTAGCTGGACAATTTCCTTGAGGTTTTGTTAAATGCGACCCGAAATACCACATCACACCAATCTTATTGTTGTCTAGGTAAACCAAACAACTTGAGTCGCATTATTATGGATGACATTGACTTTCATTATGAAAACGAATCTGAATAAAAATATGGTATCCTTATTGATGAAAGGAGATTAGTTTTCTTTTTTCAGCAATAGGTTGATTTTTCCGGCCGGGGAATTGTGATCCTCCGTCATAGAGAGAAGCATGCGTAATAAGGGAATTTTAACGTAGACTCATCCAAGGTGGAAATGGAGATACGACATTCTTTATACGCAAGCGGGCTCATTCTAATACCATTCTATTCTTTATAACCTGCTTTAGAATTAAAGAATTAAGTCAAAAACTTGGAAAAAATGGACTGTACTCAGTCGAAACTATGGTAAAGCCAATCGAAACTGAACCAATACAAATACACGGACACAAATAATATAGTATTTTCAACAATTTCCGCGTTCCGATATCCGAATTATCACCAAGTATCATACTATCCGAATGACAAATGTTAAAGTATCGGTGGAATCAGTAGTATATAACTACAACTACGGAGGGAAAACATCATAGCAATGTAAACGAGTTATCTTGGTCTATCGATTTCAGTGAAATGGTATTATGACATATGCGTCTAGCCAGTCCCCGGACTAACAGCGACAAAATTTGGTCCAAGCTTTTTTAATTAACATAAATATCGATATGTACGCTTAAGAATTTTATTTTCTGAGCCCATTAAAAACATAGCGGAATAAACATCAGCAATTCAACTTTGCTATCTATTTGCTGTATCAGCTTCCGTTCCGAGAATTGTATACAAATTATAAGTTTGCTTGACCGTCTCGTAAAAGAAGCCATTGTTTTTCTAAATTTTTGTTCGGGTTTATTATTCACAAAAATTTCATTTTTATACAAGTTCACTCTTGGCGGCAATGCTTGACCAGATTAACGCTGCCAAAACGCCGATATCAAAAGACTCAGTGTGACTGATCTGAGCTCTAAAAAAGCCCAAATTTTTTTCACTTTTTATTAGGATATACGTAGTGGTATGAGCACCAGTCAGGATGATAATAGTATTCCCCGGACGGATAGTTCGCGTAAGCGAATCCGCCATGCGTCGAGTACGGATAACCTGAGCTGTAGGCACATGGATAGTTTGGGTACATCAGTTGAGCGGTTATCGGTTCC
Organism: Tropilaelaps mercedesae; assembly: GCA_002081605.1. Classification (NCBI taxonomy): domain Eukaryota; kingdom Metazoa; phylum Arthropoda; class Arachnida; order Mesostigmata; family Laelapidae; genus Tropilaelaps; species Tropilaelaps mercedesae. Next base: position 6,214 of record MNPL01004120.1, read on the forward strand.
ACCAGGAATGTTAAAACGGTGACACCAATCACCAAAGCGAACTGGAGCAACTGGCGCGGTGACGAACGAAGAAATTTTAAAAGTCGTGCCGATATCTCATAGTCTTGCTTGTTCTAGGTAAACTAAGTTTATTTGCACTTGGCTTATTTTAACTTAGCTAAGTTGACTACTACTAAATCCCAGATACACTCACATAAAAAATGCATATTCAAACTGAACTAGTATGGCTAATAGGACCTCAATCAGCCCTTATACTCACCGAAATCCCAAATATGTTTGCTATCTCACGTAATAGCTGTGACAATTTCATTCGTGTACATTTACGGCAACGTTTTTTTGTTGTACAAATTATAAGCAAGTGAAGTCAATGTTAACTGTTTTATATGTAAATCTTATTGATCCTACAACTCGCCTATTTCCTTACCAATTTCCCCAACTCGCTTGTTCGATAAGGACTATCTTCGTTTCCTGCCCATATATTCCACTATCGGCCACCTTTACGTACTTGCCGTACGAGGGAAGAGAGACAATGCGAAGCTGTTGGCAGTGAACGTGTGTTACGACCCAGGCGTCGCCAGCGACGTCATAACGTGTTTCCCGCCATGACAGTGGCAATTAGAAGCCCGAGATAAAGTCTCCTAAATGGAGCGTATTGTGAAACGATTCTACAGCAGATGGAGAGTAAGATATTGTCCTGACCTTTAAGCTGTTTTCATAGGCCCTACATTAACGAGCAACATAACATCGCCTAAGTAAAGTAGATATTGTTGCTTATCTTCATAAATTGTCTAAGAAGGGGCAAAACCCGCTCGCGAGAGTTACAGCAAAGAATGTCCTTAAAATAGAATACAATAGTATACTAAATGTATAAATAGTAAACGTATCGATTTTTTATTAGGAGAAACTGGACTCGTATCAATACGTGCCAACAATACAAATAGCTTTCAAATGACATTTGGCTATTGCCTAGTGCGTCAAGGAAATTCCATTTTTTAGAAACAATGTGTACTCTTAAAAGGGACCATCTCTTGTTCAAGCCATTCAGAACTGCACGAAAGAATAACTTTGATTTTTCAAATTTTGTAAATGTTAACAGATTTATTGCAGTTTGTCGGTACCAGTACATAGGCGCAGACGCAATTCTTTCACCCCAGCAAGGACATTGTAATCTCCTACTTTTTCACGAGGTATGGATAGCCCGCATAATATGCGTATGCCCCATAGGGTGCGTAACTGTAAGCTCCAAAGGCCGCGTACGGGTAACCGTAGCCATACGCGTACGGATAACCAGCGTAATACACTTGAGTAGCAGACGGCGTCACCAGCATGGCAAAAATGACACAAGCTACAAGAACGAATGCGAACACCTGCAATTTAATAGAAATGCTGCGTAAGTCAGTACCATTTAAAGAGCAGATTACGGTACAGGTCAATGTACTTTCGATTTTCGGCACAAACTTCGGCGACATCATAGGGATCTTCTCACGTCTTCTACGTTTTGCAACCACAAAGTGAACCATGGACATATGATATTTCAGAGTGTACATAGATAAGCACAAACCGATGATTTGACCATGATGAAGCTGTCTCGACCAAACCACGAGCAGTTCAGCTAGATTTTCAACTACGAAAGAAGCGTTGCTGGTTGTTCTAATAAGGATGCTGTCTTTTATAGTCGCCGGGAGCTCCTTCAACATTAGCATCGTCCTTTAAACTCACCTCATTTGATGGCATCGCCACTTCCCCCGAATCATCTTATGTTTGCGTTGTGTTGAATGTCAGCCACGTTTCGGCGTGTAGCTCCCTACGACAATCTGATTGGTTCCAAGCGATGTCTCATCGTGTGCGAATTTTGATCGCTCTTGAGCAAAACGGGCGGCACAGCCTATGTAAAATGGATGGTTAACAAACTGATGCATATTTCCTGTCTAGCCAATGTCTACAGCGATATGTACCCGAGAATCAGAATACTGTGTAAATTCATTAATTTAAAGCAAAATAGAAAAACAGTATTGGCAATACTGGCAAAAATGCCAAATTGTTTTAGGCTAAAATGCAGAAAGCAGAGTGCGATACCATAGAGGGCATTACCTAGGCATTACAGAACTTTGCTGCCACTGTGGGCTTTACGCAACCAAAGTAACGGAAGTCATTGGGTGAGTTCACTAGAGATACATTTAGCGATTATGTTCCGGATGGGATGTTTTGGAACGTCTACAGTTTAAGTAAATTGAGTCATTATATCCTTGGTATCGCGTTTAACAGACCCAATGCGGCAATTTTACCCATATTCAGTTTAATTTGAGTTTAATGCGTCCTTGTATTATTATTAATTATTTCGATGCTCAGAATTAACTCTTCCTTCCTATTGCTTTATCGTGTGCCTACATATGTAGTACCTTAACGTAACCCGATAATTTATATTTAACGTATTATCACGAGTGGCGAAGGGTTTCATATGAGTTCTTCAATGCTCTCACAGATAGACTAGTTTTTTTGTTTAGCGAGTCACGGAGCTTCCTAGAAGCATCTAGGAAAACAAATATATTGCTTTCTGAGCTATCGCTGCGTTAATTCGTGTGATGCTGTATGAAATTGTCGGGGTTATGAATATACAAGCGCCAGGATACCTTTCATTACAGCACGATATTCAAAATCCCCTTTCTCTATAGAAGTTCTTTTAAAATCAATCAAATTCTTTCGGAGATCTAATCGGTCCACTGGGGATAACATGGGCTGAGCCAGAAGGTGACTTCCAAAAGTTTTGTTTATCCATGGCGTTCTTATAAAAGTGTTTTGATGGTCGTCGCTTGGGAGTGACAACTCAGTCGTCTGTTCTTGCCGCAGTGTTACAATAGAATTGTGGGAACAGTTCAAAGGTTCGATTGTAGTTCCAAATCGTGCAGTGTAGTGTGTAAAACCTTCAAATTATCAAAAAAAAGGGCGGAATGAAACTTGACGCAGGGACAGTTTTCTGTGAAGGAAAAGCGAAGCACTGGTACTACTCGTACAACTAGGACATGTACTCCCTGTGCCCTCAATTGGCCGGACAGGTATTTGCACATTGGTAAGCGCAATTTACCTTACAGCAGACATGCTCACATGAAGCAAACTGTGACCTCATTTAATAATCGACAATTTAGATTTATTGAAGGTAATGAAAGATTCGTATAGTCAAAAATCTCCCGAAAAGAACATTAATACTTATTTTGGCTACTTTCACGCTAGGTAAATGCAAACATGGCAACATCTGTAATATTTGGCGTACGCTCTGTCACCAAGGTATCCGAATTTTTATTCTTTTGATGCTATCCGGATCAAATTTCCTTCGTCAGGCGCCTTCGCCTATGAACCGACACTAACCAAACTAGAAACGCCGCTAAGTGCACGCTGTGCGCTATTCTTGGACAATGGCCACTATGGAGTTGTAGGATGAGTTAGTCGCATTGTCGAATCGAGTACTACTTCAGTAGTTCAGAGTGATGCCGGTGCAGCAAAGCTCCGATTACAGAGTTCAAATCAAGAACAGCGCACCCATTTTTACTCCATCAAGATTTCACACCCCTTAGATCAGCAGGCGGAAAACGAGACTTCTTGCTCCATACGCTAATACAAGAGAATCAGGTGGCCAACGATTGTCTAGCAGGATAATCCTCGCCTCTTATTGTTAAAGTACATCACGTGCTACGAGGCAGAGCCCGAGAGCCGCTCGTGGACATCGTGATTAGATGTCACAGGGTTCTGATATGGAAGAGTAGCATGAAACAGTGATATGTTTGGTAATGCACAATGAAAAACGATAGAAACTTGCATTTTTGTTCAAACACTTTCTCAACACCACTGTCTATCCGGCCGAACGGGAAAAAACTACGTGAACTCATAATCAGAATTGATAAAAACTAGCAGCAGCGATTGCTTCCAAGCGAATCCCGTCCGTTAGTCCGATAGAGTTGATAGAATTGCAAAGCCTAGGTATCCGCGGTAGACCCATGGTGATAAAAAATATGGAATATGAATATACTAAACCTAGTTAAACGACAATTACTGTTTTTGCGTGCTTAAAGCATAGTGTCCGGGTTACCGCGGTGTCTTAATACAATTCAGTAGGTAACGTTATGCAGCTTTCCAACAATCCGTCCAGGTATATGATTACTATCTGTGCATATCTATTATTTATAGCTGTATGAACCATTGTATGGGCCATTAATATCTGCCTATGATATATAGATCAAAGCTTGCAGAAGAAAAAACATTTAAAACCAAAGTGTGCTCCCAGCATGGGATGGCATGGCATAATCAGTCAGATGTGTCAGCCACAAATTTCTCGATAATTTGAGATAAGCTAGGCCACCGTTGATCCGTCCCGCGACCTTACCCAACCAGTTTTCGTCAGAGCAGCGAACCACTTCAGAGCAATCCAAAAGAACTTACTCTGTCCCAAGTGTTCTTGTGTCTACGTTTGCTTCAGTTTTGTCGTCATTAGCTCGTATCATACAGACCGCATAGACTAGGTGGGGAGGCTGTGGGAATGAAAAGGAATCACCACCAACTCTCTGGTGAGTGCACTCGCTGTGATGAGACTCCAAGGTGCTCCAGGTCTCTGTACACTGGCAGTATGTCGCAGCTAATCTGCTGAATCATATGAAATGCACGAGGTTCGCACTCGGAGCTACCGAGCTGTAGCGCCCGGAGCAGGATTGTACGTCTAGTTGCATCTAACTAAAGCTGGATTAGCGACGTACGAAAGAAGGGAGATGTTTTGGTTGCTGGATGCAATGTTCCAAGCTGTGGAGTACAATCACTTTAACTACATTCAAAAGACCAAGTCGATAACGTCTTAGATAGAACATCCATAGAATTGATACGTTTTTAGTCAGTAGCTCTTTATAATATTTGACATGAATCTGCTCGACGCGTTAATGAAGGACTAATCGACAGGATGTATCATCGGCTTAATGCTGCGGAGTAGCATATCTTATGTTTAAGGTGATTTCCCATAACCCGTAGACGAGACATTCTATAGCTCTCCCGTATTCACTTCATAACTGCTTCTCGTACTACTTCGGGCTTTTATATACAGAAAAAGTTAGGCCTACAAAGCCATTGTATCACCAATCTGTGCCCCTTTCTGTACCCCACACTCCTGGCAGCAGTTCTAGCTAGTCCGAAAATGATAATTATTTATGCATATAAATTTAAGTAGAATTCAAGATTTTTTTATAGTTAAAATTAAATTCAAGTTAGTTTTTTTTATTTGAATATTTTGCAGGGTAAAATAATTTTCCGCGTTTATTTTTAGTCCCATAAGCTTACTCTAGCACCTTACAGGCTCGTACATTATGTCATGTCCTATTTTGCTCACACCATACCTATTTTCAAACGCCTTTCTCCCAGCTCAGCAACAGATATGCTTTGTTTCTATTTATGCTACAATATAGAGGCTTGGCGCAATCTCGGCTAAATGGGTCTCTATCGGACTAATTCTATCCAAACGGCTATAAACGGATGCCCGGCACATCTTTTTTAGCTTGCTCTTGGCGGGAGAGATGTCAATGACAGTGGTGCTACACGATGGGCTCATCGGCAGATGGGGCAACCGTTAGCAGCAGAATCACCTGCACGAGTCAGATAGAACGGTTGTAACAGCAGCGATTTCGGTCGTTTTTTTGAAGTCGATGTAAGCAGATAGACAGTTTCGAGGTTACCTTAACGTTCAATTTATACAATATAGTTCGACTGGTCGCTGTTGGCCTGTGCTGTTGAACCCGTTAGCTCCGTGCCGCTGGCGACTTATACGTGAATTCACAACTGGCAAGGTTCGTTCGGACTAGTAGTAGACTCTCGAGTAATTGAATATTACAGGACTTCTTAAATGTAATGCGGCTACTGTACGCATTTGAATGATGTTCATGTATAGAGTTAAAACACACTACTAAAGACAAACGATCTTTATATTGTTCAACTGTCACGATTTTTTACTAAAACATATTTTTGACAAGTATACTTTTTTGCTTGCTGTCCAATCTTGCGCTGTCCAGCTCTTGTGACACGCTTAAAAAAAAGCGGTTCCCGTGAATAAACGTATCTTAGCCAAGATCACTCTGAAATTCTATCAGCCGTCTTGCGAGAAAACCGAAACCCAGCGTCATGAGCTGCATCGTACCTTTGTGAGGCGTTGGCCATTCTGTTCGGCCCGATTTGATGATCAATTGATTATCGTAGAGGTCGAGTCCTTCTTTTCGTTCGTCCGACTCGAAATGCGAAACGGAACATGATGGAACTCTAAATCCAGTCGGCTCCGCATCGTCTGTATTTGCTCTAAGAGACTGGAGAACGTCGGGTGTAGCATTCACAAAACAGCCCCTGCGCGAGGACATGCCCGTGCGCTCGTGAATGGAGCGCGTCGACCTCGTTTGTATGTGCGCTCTGCTAATCTTGAGGTGTGAGGCGACTGGACATTCGCTGATGTGAAGTAATATCGCCGACATGACTGAGATTCTCGGCCGTCAGGAGATTCCAAACTCGAACGATGTACGACCTAGACGATGAGCTCAGGGGTTGAGAGTTTCGCCTTCGCAGAGTAGCAGACAATGCAGGTTCGGTTGTCACCGCCAAAAATGCCCTCAATCCAGGATATTCACAACATATCCATAGGATTCGCTGAAATCTCTGCAGAGCAGCTGCTCTATTAAGAGAATATGTATATATATATATATATATATATATATATATAT
>MNPL01004124.1:6626-22596 GCA_002081605.1 Tropilaelaps mercedesae
GCTTTCTTTTTCCTGCTTCTTCTTTCATGCTTCCACTGTGCTGTCATGTCTAATTCATTTGTTGATTTTTGCACTCATCTTTGCAGCAATTGCTTTCAACACGGTGCGGCAACTTCGTATACCTTTACATCACTTAAATAGGGCGTTGTTTTTATATTTGTTCTTCTTTATCTATTTGAAGGGTGTCCCTTGCTTGGTTCTTATCGTAGCAGCGGAGGTGTTGCTCTCATATCTACGCTGCTTTTCTGGCTGTTGCAACTGGAGCAATTTAAACGAATAAACGATTAGGTATCAATAGTACATACCAGTGTTGAATATTGATTATATATTCTTTGGATCTAAGTGGGTACGATAATCTGAGTATAATGACAGAGAACTTGTTTAGCTGCGAGTCCCTCCCTCCCTAAAACTAGGGGCCAGGTCGATTTCTGAGTTTCTAGCTACTGAAGGCATAAAGGGGCATTGTCGATTCCTAACGGTTCCAAACCAGAACGCATATAATTAGAAGACTCACAGGCCATTTTCGGTGGAGTAATCTCAAAGACTATACAAGCTCCATAATAGATACATAGACAAGGGGTCATAACGGCACCGATTGGGCCGAAAAAAAATACGGAGGGAAATAGGGAAAAAGGATAAGAGACTGGCTAAGGCTACTGGCTGCCACTGCTACATCCAGCCTTCAGGAACTGACAGTTCTGCTCTGTACCGTTAATCAGTCCTAACACGCTGACACGTCGATTTGTTTTGCGCAACATCCGGTTCACGTAAAACGAATATAAATGAATGTTATAGGCGCTCGTGCTTTCTAGGTGGTATGAGATCTGGCAATGTGATCTATACGCGTTTGCTATCTGTTAAACGGGTGTTGACTATCGTCGAATGTTTGACCTCCTTGTCTTGTTTTTTGGCAAAATATCAAAACGGTTTGTTCCTTTTCCACATTTTTGTGTGGAAATGAGCATCCATCACGTACATGTTATCTGCCAAACATCCCGAAATAGAAACTAAACTATAATATCAGATTTATACATTGCTATATGTATTTACACTATAAATGTTTCAATGGGATCGCTCCCGCCCCCATAAAGCAGTAATTTGGTTAATATTAATACGTAACGTAATGTTTGTAAGGACGCTCGAACATGGCTAAAGAAAAACAAGCTCTTATCAAATCATCTGCAACTGTGATTTTTCGCATTTTTTTTTTTTGCATAGCTGATGTTTTTAGCAATTGTTTTAGTATTATCAATTAGTCTTGGCTAGAGAGGTCATTGTCCGGATATTTCGCGGCTCATTTTTCTGAGTGTTAGAATATCTTGATACACCACCTGATTCGAGAGTGTATTTGTATGTTTTTGTTGTCAATCATATCGTGAAGGTATCGGACGTTCAATAAATTTTCATTGTAATTCCACACGCCAGATGCCCTAAATGCAAATGTGGCAAAGGTTTTGAACGCGCCCAGTGACGTTAGAATGTCGTTTTAGGTGGAGTCGCCAGACTTTATAACGTGGGTGAGACCAGGTTTAAGGACGGTTAATGTAATATTTAAGAAATTTTACGGAAAATGATATTACAGTTAGTATTACAGTTAGTACAAAGAACAGAACTTCCAAATCTAAAATAAAAACACAAAGTCACGTTGATTTCGAGGCGAAAACCTTGAGGAACTCCATAGAAACACCATCCGAGTCTAGGTAGCTGTTAACGAAAGATATCGAACGTTAGTCAACACTACGAAATTTCCATTTTGATATTGGGTAGTATATTAAGAGGTTCAGTTTGAGAGAATTGTCTACAGAACCTACAGTACCAGTAACCTCATCGACAGTGAGCGAGTACTTAAGGTCAGACATTTTCCCATCACAGCTGAAAATCGTGCAGCCCATGTACACTAATCAAATCGGAGTGGATCTTTCTCGGAGTGCACACATTGCAGTACTGGTTCGTATCTTGCCCTTTCTCACAGGACAAACTTTTCTACTAGCGCTGAAGTTGTTTCTGATCTGGACGTCTCACGAACTTGAAACGCCTACAACCACGACTGCTCATCGCTGCCACAGCAGAGGATGCTTCAGACACAGCTGTGCCGAATCGTACAGAGTCATACAAAAAGAACGTGTAGAGTGATAATAAGGAAAAGCCATTACAAAATCTCGCAGCGTCATTTTTTAGTGGACACCCGCGAGCGACCTTGCACCGTAACTTCACAAAAGCTCTTGCCTACAGCTCTGAAGAGACTTTTCGGACACCCCGTACATCAGCGAGACACACCTCGATTGTCTTCTGGGTTTCGTTCACCCCTACGGGCGTCGTCTGTTTGTTTTCATTTTCTTTCGCTCTGACCAAAGAGAGTGACACCGTTTCGGCGTTCCAGTCTACCCCCCCCCGAGCAAACGACACGCAAGCTACCCGATTTCTCTGCGCGTCTGGCTCTCCGGTTCGTCCGTAGACTGACTTCGTTTGCATACAGACCTACACGCGGCCGTCGCCCGGGAATCGACGGATTGATTTGGTGGCCTATGCAGGGACGCTTCATTGTCTGCGCGTTGTGCCGGCATACAAGCTACTGGTCCTCGGCGGGTGCCAATGGGTTTTGCTGCTGTTGGGTTGGTTGTAAATCTTCGATTGTTTATTTTCATTCTACCCGAGCGTCGAGCGAAGGAGTGGCCGTGAGTGAACGCGTGCGCGAGGCTCGTACCCTCTCGCCTACTCTTAACGAATCCAGACGTCGCTGGACGAACTGACACATCCAAACACGCAGTAAACACGCGGAGGTGTACGCACAGATATAGTCAAACATCGCAAATGCGCAATACATACACATACGTACACACAGAGGCACACACACACACACACACACACATACACGAAGGTACATATACACAAAGATATCGACGTATGTACACAGATACATAAACACAATTATATGCACACATAGATATACACTGATGTGTTCGGAGACGAATGTATACATACAGGCATGCACGCATACATAAATATGTGCACACACATACATACACACTGCGGCATACATACATACACACATACGCACAGGTTAACATACAGGGGTATACATACACACGTAAGCATGCACACTCGGATATATACACGTACGTGCACAGAGGTATAACCCCACGTAAACGCCGATATACACTTAGTTGCCTATATTTGTACACATAAACGTATAAAAGCCTCTGAATAAGAGTTAGTTCTTAGCTTCCGTCAGCGACGTGATAGCACCGGAGTCCAAGCCTGGCCAAGGCGTCGATGGCCAGCGTGAAAGGACACACCGAGAGAATCAATGGGTCTGCCCGCAGTCTGGACACGCAGATAGGCTGCGTTTTTTGCAGAAACGCCAGTGAAGAATCCACGGAAACCTACCGAAATATATATCGACCTCACCATCCGTACACCAAAGCGATCGCCTGTGCCAAAGTGGGCATCCTATGCGTAGACACGTCGCATGACAAAGCACTGTGCACCTTCCGAAGACCTGAAGGAATAGGGCTACGGCGTCGGTAGCGGGGGAAGGCAGCGTCCAAAGGCGGCGGTTGGGTACCCAGCGCCCTGTAGGACTTGGCGTGAGTGCGCGGGATTGTGGCATTGAGATCGGTAGAATTGTAGACAATGCCGTTGTTCCCACGATTGGAGCCTGTCGATCTGTGATCCGCATCGTAAAAGACTGAGCAGATATTCTCGGGCAAAGCGAAGCTGGAAAGACGGGGAATATACAGGATGTCGTAGAAAGTGTTAATTGGTTGTTTTGGCGACACAGTTCTCGACGAACGATTTCGAAGGAAAGCTCCTGGTCTTCAAATAAAGAAACGCTCAAAGAAAAGCTCTTCGGGGAGGGGGGGAAGGTCGCTTTCATAAGACTCTACGACGAAGTGCGAAGCCTGCGATGTACTTCACCAACGAATGTGTCCCTACGACAGATTGCGAAGCACTATCCCATCCATTGATCGTTCGATGACGGGCGGGTGCCGGAGACGTCCATTACGAAGACGGCATTTCGTAGGTCGAACGTCGGAGCGGTGAACGCGAGCATACGAGTCGTTTCAAATCGAACTGTTTCCACTAGCTTCAGCCCACAACAACAGAAACGATTTCTCGATATTTTGCCGCATCGCTCTCCCACCCAGGCGGCACGCAACTGTTCAGCACAATTAGAGTGTGCAAAGTGGCACATCTGTCGTGAAGACCTACGCTCTATAACAACAGGCCACAGCAACCCAATTGTCTCGGGGGTGGAACCTTACACGGCAAAAAGCGACTTCAGAATTCGAATTGAATACTTGATAGGCGACGGCACTGTCGCAACAATTTAACGCCAAAATGTCCCAGCTGCGTATCGGTAGATTGCAATGGTTACTTTTTTTCGACGAAGGATGACTCGATTATATGCTAAACCCAATGTCTGCTATATATACGTATATCATGTGCATGTATATATATGTACCTCTGTGGTTGTTTATAAATGCTTCAGACGGCACTTCAGGAAACGTTCGATCTGACCCGAGTATCCGCGGCATGGCCTCTGTGGCCATGATGCGGACATGAGCACCCACTCCAGTGCACTCCGCGGTCTTGTTTCGTCGGAGCGTAAACCGGCCCGCTCCGCCGAGAAATCCGCTAATCCTCGCAGGTCGGTCACATGGCTCAGAGGTGACGACTCTCTCGAGTGTTTGCTTCATTCAAAAAAAAAACTAACGCCCATCAACCGCCACCAGAAGCCGCATTACAGACTCCCACCTCAGACCCCCCTCCCGGCCCCGAGCAGTTCGCGCCTAGCACCGGACCGCCGACGCGGCTGCATGGACGATGCGCGCAGGCCGTCTATTGGAAACACTCCATCGACCGTAAACGGACAGTGTCTGGTCCTCAGTTTGAAGAGCTGCAAAAGGCGAGATTTTATATGTACAAATCAATATATATATATATATATATATATATATATATATGAACAAATTAATGGTTTTTCACGAATTTAGAGTGGCAGAAGAACGTCAGCTGTCCGCTGAAGCAAAAAGTGACGAGAAACCAATTTCAGGTGATTTGGTGGATGCTTGAGACAAACGATTAGTTTTGAGTGGTCATCTCTGCTCTGGAGACGAAAATCATTTTGTGGTAAGGAAGCCATCAGACCCTGTCAGAAATCAATTTTCGTTAAAAGGTCCCGACCGACCCTGTGCCGAGGACTTGCTGCTTGCGCAGACAACTAGCGCAGATAATTAGGCTCTTAATTAAGTACATCTGAGCGCCTTGTTTACAGCATTGGGATCGATTTACGGGAGATCTATCAGACGACGCACTGTGAGAATATCAACAAAATGCGAAAACAACAACTATCCTGCCCACGTAATCGGCGGCGGTGTTCTAGCACGAGCTCAGTTTATGATTCTTTATGAGTAATGACCGTAGTGATTCGCGTCGCGACAACAGCCCAAAGTGTGTGCCCGGGGTGGCGCGGTAGACCTGGGAAATTAGATCTTCTCTCCTCTACCACCTCCGCTGGTAAATCCACACCCCCGTCTACTCAGTCGTACACCAAACGACGACTCGTGCCTCGCATCGTACTGAAAGGCATTCGACACTTCTTCCCGCATAGGAGAGGTGCGAACGAGTCTATCGCCTGTGTGATTGTTCATAAAAATCGTCGGTCCAAGGCAAAACACCGCGAGCTGCCACTCATCACCAAGGAGCGCCCACATTCGGACACCCAACATGGCGCTCTCCGCCTTCCTTAACATTGCCGCTTAATAGCTGAACAGGCCAGTTCAACCCGTTCCAGGCTCCAGCGTGTGTCCGGCTTGCTGGCACAATATTCTTGTATGGACATGGCACAACTTTATTCACGGCTTATCAAGGCGAGTGGCAGCAAAGCGAGCTGACACATCGATGTAGATATAGGCAGGCGATTGTTAGCACTGGGATTTTTTAGAGCATCAGGCTGATCCCAGCATAACGTCTCTATGCACTAGTGTTCCCCTTGTCCATGCGTGTAAACAGCCGCTGTGCACACATCCAGTCCTATCAGCCCAGTGGGACTGGGCCGATGGCCCAGTAGACGCTACCCTGATCGTCCCCTCCCGTCCTGCCGAAGTCGGACCGAGCCGGCTAACAGGAAGTTGACCGTTTGCCAGGTATCGCGAGCCAGAGTACGCGAATCCGGTGCTCTAGGTGACGTCCGCTCGGCGGCAGTGTCTGTTCGGCCTGTTCGAACAAGGTCGCATCGAGTGTCCGAGAGAAGACCTGAAAAAGGTCGCGTGCCGGACATCGCTGCAGTGCATGGCCTCCACTGGCGGCCTCCACTATCGGCGTTGTTGTGTGTCGATATCTTCGCTAAAGGAAGATACACCCTCATCAGTCCAACTCCCACCTCGCCTCACCTCGCAGAGAGATACTTTGGGTTGAGTCGTCGATAAGTGAGGTGTGGGTGAGCTGGTGAAGGGGAGTGAATGCTGTTTTATTGCTCCTCGACTCGCGATGCCTTCGTCCGATGCATGTAGATGCCGTCGTTCCATGCATGGCACATGGGCATGGGATTGTCCCGACGGTGTCCTGCATTACGGCCGGCGAGCAGTTCGAGCCGACTTTCGGCAGCACAGACACCGAAATCGTCTTCTGCACATCGGACTTCGTGTGGAGGATTTTTATGTCGGCTGGGTTTTTCGGGCCGTGCTACGCTTGCTATTCTCTTCGAATCGAATTACCGAGTGAAGTCGTGTAAAGACGCTACGTATGATGGTGCCTGCTACTCTGCGCCCGCGTACATTTATTTGATCTGATCGAGGAGTTTAGACTAATTTCAAAAAAATTGAAATCAATAGGTTTATGTTTTCCTCGGGTCGGCTCGGGTGGCGCTTAGGTGCAAGGATTTAGACATGATGATGATATGCGACGATACTGATGCGAATGCGGACGTACATCGTGACCGAAAAGTGATCCCAAAAGTAACTATAGATTTTTGGAGATCGATGGAATTACTTGCAGTGAAAAAAAATAAATGATACTTCACTTTTTCTTGTGGAAAGTTATCGGTGTCAATTAGCGTGATGATCAATATTACAACTTCCAAGTCGATTTGAAAACGGGTGAGCATGCGCGGGGCATTTAGCTCAGGTTGGGTCGTTTGATTTTGAGATCATGCGACAAACAAAAATCTACGTTTTTTGGAAAGTATTCAGACCTCGTTGATAGAGGACGGGCAATGTGAATGACGAGCGGTCTCAAAATATTTTTTCTGAGGCTCTCTTTTAATCTCACTGGATGGAAACGTAAATAAGACTCTCGCATCTGGACCACGAAAAAATCGTTACATTAACTACATAACCATGTGGCTAACGATTTGAGGATGTTTTTCTAGTCCAGACGAAATAATTCCGTCTATTTACACTTCCAATGAAGTTAATAGAGGCATCAGAACAAGCAAAGAACATTGTCAAACCTGTGCTTACTTACATCAACAACCCACACGAAAAAGTTTAGATACCGCCAAGAAAAACACTTCCTTTTGTTTTGCATAAAAATTAAAAACGCGCATAGTTTATCATCACATTTTACACACGCATTCTCAGTTGTGTGGGTGTTGTACTCTTCTTATACGACTAGTCCAAGTAGGTGATCGCATACATGCGAAACAACCCACGAAACCTCACTTGCCAGCCCACATGGATAATCAACTTCATCGCAATAAACCGCATGGTACTCACATGGCCCCGTCTAGGCAAAACTATTAGAGGGATAGGTTCGCTACGATTTTGCTGTAGGGCAGGCGCCCGTGAAGAAGCTCCTTCACTGTCGGTTTGTTCTCACCCAATTACTGTGGTGCGAGGGAGTGCGGCGTTCTTCGCTGACGGAGCCAGGATCTCCAGGATCTTCTCGGCGGGGCGTCGGCCGTCGGGGTGGTATTTTCAGGATCCGATGTTGAAGCACTAATTAGTGTCTGCTGTCTCAGTTTTCAGCGTCTCTTTGTCATCACGTGTTCACTAGTCCTTCAAACTGCAGCGGCAGTGCGATGCTGAGGTGTTTCCTAATGAAACAACGGGTTGTTTACCTCAAGCCGTACAAGGCGCGCGTGTTGTCGAAGACACTAAAAAAAGACGCTTGCTTGGCCGTGTTGTGGAAATTAAGTTCTGGTTCTGATTCGTTGCTCACCTGCGTTTAGTTTCTGATGAATAAAGCGCTGAAAAGTTCTGGTAGCATCTCGATTCCAGCCGTTGTCAACCCCAGATTTCTACATTTTTTCGCTTCAAAACAGCCGGCTTAGATGCCAATTTGTACAACGACGTCTCCGTAACTTCGAAAATGTGACGGCCGTAAAAACGGCCGTATATGGCCGCGCCGTGGTAGTCGTTGAGAAGTTAAGACGTAGAAAGGGATGCGAACATTGAGCCGGACAAACTTAGCAACGGTTGTAATGATAATAATCAACTGCTAAAAAGCGGCAAAAAATTAATAACTAAATGAATAGTAATATTTTTTTTTTGTAGGAAAAACGATGATCAGTCAAGGGAGAAGTGTCAAAGCGGTAAAATATTATAGCTCTAATTGTGCATCAATTGTTGATTGTCGTAGCCGATCAAGTAAATGTGAGCTACGCTGTATGCGTATATCTTTGAGACGCTCCGATGGTACTAAGTAGACGCCACCCGTATGTTTTTGGAGCGCAAATTTTTCCATCTTCCCCTTAAATGTTCGTTTTGCCAGACGACTTATGCGTAAACCCTGTGCAGAACTTCAATCCGCTTCAAGCCGCTTGAGTCGTTCAGCTCGTTGAGAAAGAAATTCGTTCCCGGAAGTGCAATCGACATAGGTGATGGGTACGTTCATTAATCTTCGCATCCATCGCGTTTTCGGGAGTTCGCTAGCCAATAGAAAATCTTGCCTGCCGAAATGCCCCGTCCAAACAACCACTCGGCCCCCCGGGGGGAGGTCGGCCCTTCCGATGTGAGGCAGATTCCCCTGGGACATATTTTCGGTCGTTGCAGCTGCTAACCGAAGTCTGCTGCTTCAAGCGCTCTTCGCCTAACCGCCCTAATGGAAATTTGTTTTTCATTGCAGAACGACGCTCGTCAGGTATATTGGACGCGTTATGACGAGGAAGCACAAATAACGAGATCGAACTTCCAGTCACTGCGAGATGCTGCCAAACGCCTAGGCAGCGAAGTGTTCTTCGTAGCGAAGTATGCGCACAATTGAGCCGAGCGCATACCTGGTCTATGCGAAAGGCATCAGAGATCGCAGACGGTTATAGCGGGCGGTTCGGCTAATCTCGTGTTTGGAATCGATCGTTTTAGAAAATTTATCCTGCAACAAGGTAGGCCTCGCCCACTAAATAGCAGATCAATGCTTGTTCGAAATGTCGATAAAGTTTTTCATATACCTGAAGTTCTCAGTTGCATCGTAACGCCCTGTTTTCGTTAGTAACGAAACGCCTCAATTGAGTTGGACTAATTCAAGGTCAAATAGAAGGGAGTGAAACATCTCGGGTATTTTTAGCTCATGTCTGATCGTATATTGTCTCGGTCTCTTTCTCGACAGAATTTCTGCGCCAAACAGCGAGGACAAACTGAATTGAATCATAGTCTACAAATTACTTGAACGTTCCCTCAAACAAAAACAAACTTTGACACCGTATGGGCGTGGTCTTCAACGGTTTTTCCCTAGGAAATCATGAGATCAACTTTATTCGGAATACTGCTCAGATTCATGAGCGGCAAGAAAACGCCGCAAGGTTCTAATAGAGTTCCGAGATAAATTTTTTTGTTCAAGTCTAATCGTGCTCTTCTAATCGTGTCATAATTTTAGACACACTCCCGTCCAACCATATCTGCGTTAACGTTAGAATACGTGCCTGAATGAAGACCAATGTACTTCACACTCTTAATGTAATACGTGTGCATGGATATTTCTCTTCGTACAAATTGAGTGCTATCGTTCGTTACATGCGGTCAACGTTTTGTACATAAAACATCCTTAAAATCTACAACTAACATCGTTGCGTTCCTCCGCAGAGGCCGCACTGGCCCGGCTTTTCTACTCTAGATTCACTTCACTGTACAGAGATACCCGTCTAGTCCAGGTATCCTCGGCGTGCTCACGTGCTACTCGACGTGACAAGGTCTGTCAGGTCTTGTAGGGTTCACTCAGCGCTGAACAAGCAACCGCCCTTTCGCCCCTGTCAGCTCTATTAGCACTGCGCGTCAACAACGTTTTTCGGAAAGGGCAACTCGAACTCGGCCGGCTCGCCCCTCCGCAGTTGCTCGTTCCTGAGGTTTTGGAGCGTTCCGTTGCTACACCGGCCAAGGTCAAAACCTTCCGCGTGCGCCATCCGCAGGCAATCGAAGGCCTCGTCGACGCGCCCCTTCGCCAGGAGTATGTCAAGATGCGCGCTGAGCGCTATCGCGTACGGTTGGTCCACGTGGGCGCTCTTCAAGGCGGTGAGCAGCTGCTTGGACATGACCTCGTCGGCGGTTTCGCGGATCCGACGTATCACACTGCTGAGACCGTGCTTCCGGTGGAGCATCTCCGGGAACTCGACGAGAACTTCCTGCGCTCTCGCGTACTCACCCCTACGGAACAGCCACTCCCATAGAACTTTCAGCAACGTGTAGTTCTCTCCATCCAGCGCGAATCGCTTGGCGTTCTGCAGGATCCTTCCGAAGTGGGAGGGGTCAGACTCGAGGGCGATGTTAACCCAGAAATAGCCGAGATCGGCCGTAATCGGCAGCCCGTCGAGGATGTCGAGGTACTCCGTTACGCGGCCGGCGTTAAGGTACGCCAAGCACAGCGAGTTGGTGTACGAGTAGAATTTTTTCAGCTCGAAATCGACCATCGGACGCAGTGATTCGATTTCGTCAACCATGCCTCGGCTGGCCATGTGTCTTAGCAGGAGGCGCACCGCCCTGCGATGCGGAACCCTAGAAGATGGGTCTTGTTTGGCCTTCCTGAGCGCGTCCTTCAGCGTCTCGAGGGCCACATCGAGTTGGCCGTCCTCGACGAGGGCGACGATGAAATTGCAGCGGACCATCGTGGACGGGGGTTGACCAGCCAACATCGCGCGCCTATACAACTCGACAGCGTCGTCGATGGCGCAGCTGTCAAGGGCGTGTTGAAATTGCTGCAAAACGTCCCCGGCGTCCTCAGACGTGGACGCGGGTTCGGCGGGAGTGACGAACGGCACTTCACGCCCCTTGCGTCGCAGGAAGCGCGCTAGATAGCGCAGCGTTCGACCGAACAACACAACGTTATGTTCCTGCGCTTTCGTCCACACATCCAAAGCTTTGTCGACCTTGTCGGCGTTGCAGTAGCCTCGAACGAGCAGGTGATACAGTCGACGTTTGTCGTAGCTGAACTCCTCAAGCAGTTTGAGGAACGCCTCGAGCGATTCGATGAGTCCTCTGTCGATGAACATCTCGCAGATGGCTTCGACCTTGCTCTGCGTTCGGCTGGCGAGACCCGGGTACGCGTGCCGGCGCGCCTTCTCTATCTGGCCGCAGCCGACATAGTACGACACAAGATCGATGTCGGCGTTCGCGCTTCCCTCGATGTTCGTCGCGATGGCCGTCACTTCGTCGAGTTCGGCTTGCCGATCAGCGCTGATCAGCATTCGGCTGAGCGATTCCTTCATCGTGATGACCTTGTAGCGCTCGGCGATATTCTTGAACGCCCGCATGCTGGCGTCGATGTCCCCGGTATTCAGGACGGCGTTCATCACATTCGTCAGGACAGGACGCGAAATGAAGGCGAACTTCTGCACGTAGTTGTCCACCATATGCAGAACCTCCTCCGGGCTGTAGCGGTCGGCTGTGGCGTTGACCAGCCGGAGGGCGGTGATCTGGTTCCCGCCGGTGACTTCGTCGAACTCGTGTCTGTCGAGAATCTCTTTCGCCTCGGCGATGCGATGATTTCGCACGGCCAACGCAGCCAGCTTCACCAGGCGGCGGTCCTCGATGAAGAAGTTGTCTAGCTCCAGGCCCTCCTGGTAGAAGTCGAGCGCGGCCTCGAGGTCGCCCTTGTAGACGTTCAGGTCGATACACGACGTCAGAACGGATGGCGGCAACTTCTTGCCATCGAGTCTCCTCAAGAGCTGGTCGGCCTGCTCGATCGCCCGCACTTCACAGTAGGCGCGCAACAGCTCGTGGGTGACGTCTCGTGCATCCATCTTGCTCCTTTCGAGTTTTGCCAACTGATCTTCCAGCTGTTGTACGGCAGCCTTTCGCCCCTCGGTCGACGCAGCGAACTTCTTGTTCTCTTCAGCGCCGGTCAGTGACGTCTTGACACTGCCGAAGCGTCGACAGACCTCGTCATGCAGTTCCGAGCTGATCGGCATCTCCTCGAGCTCGACGGCGGCGACCACCAGCCCGAGTATCTTGTCGGGAACGGCGTCGAGGAAGTCGCCGACGGGATCCGCGCATCGCGGCCGTTCCCCATGTTCACTCCAGTAGTCGACGAGTTTCTTGAGCAGCCTCACGCACAGCTCGACGTTCTCCGACGTCACTGCCCTACCTACCAGGTAGGCCAGTCGCGCGCTAGGCTCATATCGGTACGCCTCCAGCATCCTCCAGCACTTCTTCACCTCGCCGTGCAGCAACAGATGACTGGCCAGAGAGTCGAGACACAGCTCGAATTTGCAACCGGCCTCGAGCAAACGCTCGACCACCTTCTCCGGCTCGCTACAGATGAGTCGCGGCAGAACGAAGTGGACGAGCGTGTCTATCGACATCTCCGCCCGCATCGACGTCATCGCGCGAAGGGTGTCGTACACCTCGGCCTCGTTCGTCGTCTTGCAGAGAATCGGGAAGAAGAAGTGCTTCCGCAGCGCATAGCCCGTCTCCGGCAGGAGTCGGACG
Source organism: Tropilaelaps mercedesae (assembly GCA_002081605.1). Lineage (NCBI taxonomy): Eukaryota > Metazoa > Arthropoda > Arachnida > Mesostigmata > Laelapidae > Tropilaelaps > Tropilaelaps mercedesae. The sequence continues at coordinate 19,487 of MNPL01004124.1, forward strand.
TAGTCGAGGGCGACTTGCCGGTCAGCGAACCGCAGAGCCGTCTGAACGGCGTGCATTAAGCCGGCATCGTTTACCCCGGCGTCTTTCAGGTCTTGGCACAGCTGCTTGACCTGGATGACCGGCAGATTGGATCGGACCATCTGCGCGATGAGGAACTTACCCGATCCAGGTTTCCGCGAGGTGGACTGCAGTTTACTGAAAACGATCCGAGCTGCGTCCGCCTTCCCGAGCGACGTCATATCGAAGCACGCGTTCACGGCGTCGCGCACATAGAATATTCTCATGGGCATTGTGTCGACCGTTGCTCGGACCGAGTCGAGGTCGTCCTTCAGGGCGAAGGCTATCGCCACGCGCAGGACCTGCGCGTCCGATAAAGACCGGCCCTTGATGGCCTGCAGCGCTTCATCTCTTCGGCCGTTCTCGATGAGCCCGCACGCCAGTACCGTGTAAGTTTCGCTCGTCGGGCCCACGCCTGCGTCACGCATGGCCTGCATCAACTGCGTGACCGCGCGATCGTTATCGTTCCGAAGATGACCTTTGACGAAGGCGTTGAACACTTGCTCCGACAAAGGTCGTTGTTCGTTCCTCAGGATTTCTAGCAGTTCCGTGGCCCCGGCTATGTTACCCATTTCACAATAGCGCTGTATGAATCTCTGGTACGTTACGCGATTCGGGACAATGCCGGCGTTGCGCATATTGCCAAGAAACATTTGGGGGTTGAAGGGCGTCTCGTTCTCGAGGTAGGCCTAGGGAAGCAACCGGAAACAGTCGTGTTAGTATGAGAGTTGCTCGAGCGTATTTGCATGGCTAAGTGGCTGCAGTGACACGTTTGATAAGGGCTTTGCGCGGTCACGTTGTACGGCCGACGTTGGCGGGCGTCAGTTTGGCGTCAACGTGCCAGCTTGAACAACGTGTCATGGAAGAAACGGGAATTAGTTACAAATTGTCACCGGGATGGGCACCATTAGTGACGGTCTAATGCGTTCAGATACGTGACTCGTGTTTTACCGGCCGCATAAGAGTTTTGCGTTGTGCAACTATGATCGTAAACAATAGTAATAATGATACAATAATAATATCGAAAAAATATCGGCGTAGATCTTCATCTGCGAGAAATAAGCATAAGTAATCGTCTGTGACTTTCGTCTACCTAAATTAATTCGGTTATGGGGACAGTCGCCCGGACATTCGTAGCTGACTTAGCTATGATGCGAAAGATTGTGGATGGATGAATTAAACAGCAGATGTTGACGAGACACTGCACCCTTTCGTAGAAACTACATCTACGTTGGGTTTCAGCGGGGCAGCGAATTTCGCGCAGACGATCGACGTTGGTTGAAGTGTCAGCGTCTGATCGACAATCTCCAGTGACCGGCACACCCGAGTCCTAAAGACCAGAATTTGGATCGTTTCTAGCCTCACTTGCCCTGAGAAAGCGACGAACAGTTTTTCGGCATTTCCTCGATGGCCTGTCCATGAAACGACAATAACGCGGAACAATTTCGAAATCCATCAAAATTGGCGCATCGACGGCCTTGACAACCTCCTTCCCCTCCCGCTCGCCCCACAATTAAGAGCGACTGGACCTGAACGTGTCTCCGACTGAGCTATCGACGTACCTGTAGTAGGGCATTGTAGTGCGAGATGTCGAGTGTCTGCAGTTCGGCGAGATTCCACACGAGTTTGGTCAGAGCTCCGCGGGACGCCGGTGGCAACTGACGAAGAACGACACCCGTAGTTCGTAAGAGGTGAGCTACCTGCGAGGACGTGAGGTGACCTGGACCTCGCATTTGCAGCGCCAAAAAACATCAGAGAACATTATCGTCAGCTCGTCGGTATTCGATCGCCATTTCTTGTCGGTTGCGGGCACGCAAACGTCGCGCAGCGGCGTTTCCGTCAGTGAATGAATTTCTAGAATAGACTTCGAATTTCGAAGCGAGGCGAACGTCGTGCGAGAGCGAGGGAGGTATGGTCATAGAAAGGGCCCGTTATTGTCGACTTGCGGCAAAAAACGCTTCAACCTCAGCCCGCTCTAAGCATTGGACCTGCGTTAGCCAACGTCTTTCACAGGGAACACACGCATGGTTCGTGCGTATTACGCAGTCTGTTTAATGAATGAGCAAATAAAAAAGGCTAAGAAATTATTTTTGACATGTTGTCTCACCGTTTCGCTATGCTGTTACGATTTCCGTCCACGAGCTCTGACCTGATACCTGCGTGGCGTGTGATTCCGCATTTCACCCAGTACGACACCGAATTTATTTACAATCGGATAATGTTACTGCCACCAAAGGAAATCTCTACTATACTGTTGGCGGGGTGCGAATATCCTGCTATTTTAACCTGAATATTCTCACTAGCGTCAAGCCAGCGACGCCTGCCGGCGTCTTACTCAGGAAGCCAGCTGGCGCCGGCCGACATACGCATATTCAAACGCCCATTGGAGACTTCGTACTTCTTGGACGGCCTGGCCTGCTTCTAAACGTATTCACCCCGTAAAAAAATCTGTGCGGTTTACACACCCCGTACATTATTACCCACCTTTCTCTTGTGCGAGTTTGATGGCTCTGTTGACCACTGTCAAATTCACACGATGCTTTCTCCTGATCTGCAAGTCCATCTCCACCATGGCGTCGCCCAGCGATTTCGGATCAAACCGGAGGTAAGGCCTCCTCATCTGTCGCCGACCGCGGAGGTTCGCCAAGGACGTGACCTTCACATTATGCCTGCGACAGGATACCGGTGGAAAGACCGCACTTGTTATAGGGATAACGAAAACCCATTCCGGCAAGGGATCGCGTGGACAGTCTTGAATCAAGCAAGGATGTACACTTGCTATCCTGACCGAAACTTCGGAACAAACCAGCTACTGGATGGGTCAACTGGTGTTTTGTCCCTGTTTTACTCAGTTTTACGTCAGAATAACCTCATACATGCATCGGAGTTCCCTCGTCACTTCACGACTACAGGCATAGGCAAATAGATAAGCATAGGCCGCCATGTTTCGGCTCACGTTTGCAGTCTATAAAATTGCAGAGCCATAACCGTGGCGCACTAGAGACATCGGGCTGTATATATATATACATATATATATATATATATATATATAT
>MNPL01004126.1:0-14126 GCA_002081605.1 Tropilaelaps mercedesae
TATATATATATATATATATATATATATATATATAGCGAAATGATTGTGCGACAATCAGGTAATGGCCGTTGGGTGTGTCAACGCTAGACAATGCCACACAAACTACGTAAGCTCTTTTATCTCGTCATCACTTCGATGTGAAAAGCTCTCGAGAATGTGCTTCACGCTCGTTGCTAGACAGATAGGATTATTATAGCGGTACTTTTATCTAAAATCTACGTCCGGGTTGCTAGCAGGGCCATATTGTTCAAATAGCTTTTAAATAACACATAATAACTAGCTATTTCTCACGCAACAAACCCGGTCAAAAACGAAGTACGACCGAACTATGGACTCTACACGTGTCAACCTGTCAGAAAGCCGCCTTATATCGGCCACTAAGCAGAACCCTTAAAGAAAATTTATTCGCTATTTTATTTTGCTATTATTTATTTTGCTATTTATTCGCTTAGAGCACGTCACATGCACGTGCACTCACGTTTAGCTTAACGGCGACAGGTTTCTATGTTAGGATCCAGTCCATTGGACTGAGGCTCTGCGCTTTCCTGATCGCTCGAATATAGCGCAGAAAAGCTCCCCTGGAAGCTATTCTTGCAGCCTTTTCAAAAGATCCAAAGTTCCAAAATTGATAAACACATTTTCAACTTCTGACCACATTGAAGTAAAAACACGCTTTCGTTCTACCAGCGATCACGATAATGTGTTGTTGTCGTTTTATTGGGACGATACGCGCATCGCACGCGAAAAGGCAAATCGCCCGTTCAGCGTCTCCACAGCCGACGGATTGATGCTTTGGACGTCTGTTTAAACGAAAAAGGTCACAATCTGCAACCTGCTAAAAGAAATCCCCTATTCCTCCCGGATTCTACACCTGCTCCCCGAATGGCACGTGGAGAATATTCTCGATATCATATTTATTCGATATTATGAGCTAGACATAACGTTTACCATAACGTAACCTTTGCACTTCGCCTGAAATTTCCGCTTTAGCAGTGGTCAACAAATAAACTCTACCCCCTTCCATTGTGTATGTGACCGTCTAGTACGCGCAAGCGACGATATACTAGAAATTATTGGAAAAAACAACGTTTGCACGAATTGGATCCAGTCAACGGCACGAAGCTACGTCCGGTCGGTCCGGTCAATCAGTCGACCTTTACAAAACGAAAGTCGCGATCACTCAAGCGATGTTTTCTTCTTCGATTTTGCGCATCGATTGTGGCTATATTCGCTCGTCATTAACGCTGGCTTTTCGTTACTCAGCAGTCGGCGTGGGTGTGGTCTAATTGCTAAACAAGCACATTTTTGTTTATCGGCATATGACAGAGTCAATCTGAGAACGAAATCGCTGAACTTTCCTTCCTCAGCTGTTTCCGCTCGGCCGCTCCAAAGAGTGCGCGTGGTGACGGCACCGTTCGCTCCGAGCCGGCGGTCGGACGTGGGGGCCGCCGATCCGGCTGGCGACAAGCAAGCTAAATAAAACCGCTGAATAAAGTGATTTCGCTACACGTATAGATAAGTTGATCCCGTTTGTAACGCGGATAGAGAAACGATTCGCCTGCGCGTGGTGTAGTCCGGTAGTTCAGTGGGGAACAATTTTTCTTCAGCTGTGGCTGGAGATATTTTTCGATTCAGCTGTTTTCAGTCTTTGAGCCGCGCCAAATTGATTATGCCATGGAAGATCGATGCTTGTGCATCAGGCCCACGCAACAGGACCTCGCCGGCGGGGAGATCCTTCCGAATGGAGTTCCTGAGGTTCGTTAGCTCTGACAACGGCGATCACGGCAAACATAGGCCACCGTTGGCGGCTGCATAGAGAACCCGCGCGGTCCGAGTCCGGACTGAGTAGAGGCCGTCGTCGACGACGGATTCTATGACAAACGTCGACGTAGTGTAGATGTGAGTGCGCGTTCGTGCCGATATCGCGCGATTCGGCACCGGTGGACGCTGCATGAAACGAAAGACGAAACGGATCATTTGTCTGAAACGGCAAGCGTCCGAATCAATCATCGAGATGCTGGACGCTGTCGAGATCAGGCGTTTTGTTCGTGCACAGACGGTCTACCTATACACATGATAATATTGGCCTCATAGTATTAGGAGTCATGACAAGGAGACATGACAGGAGAAGTATCCTACCGTTCCTGCCATAGCAACTGTAGGAGCCTCAGCAACGTTTATCGCTTGTTGGTGTTACAGTGGCGCGCCGCCAATGGTGACGCTTCATTACAGAACCCATGTCAGTCTGGCGCTATCTGGATTTTCTTTTTTTAACATCAACACGAGCCTAACAATGTAAGCGTGCAGCCACCTGGTAATCGAGGGAACCGCAAACAACCACTATATATATATATATATATGTATATATAATGTTAAAACTCGGTGTCCGACGTCAAAGCAGACTGCTGAAAGCCGCCTGTTCCATTATGGGACACGGCATTGTTATTACCAGGCCTCGGTCAACGCAATTGCGCGCGCGCAGTTCGTCGGTGTCGTCGGACGAAATCGCCAAACGGGCGCCCACATCGTTTCGCTAACATTAGTCGAATTAGTTTCTAACCAGTCATAGACGATAGTCGAGCGGCCGCTTCGACGTTTCTGTTTGCTGTGGCCAAATGTGGCAGATGACCTGATCTGCTCTGTCTGATTACGTATGCGGAAATATACATAGAAGTATCGCGTCGCTCGTTGCGGCAAGTTTACAGAATGATCATAGAAAGAAGTATCGATATAGAGGGACTCTGGAAATCCAGGAAATAAAAGATGTTACATGCCGTTCTCTAGAAGAGGACTTATGCTTCCCATCCGTCTAATAAATATGTTCTGTTTTCATCAACTCGAGGTCGTCCCTCAAGGATACATCGTCGATTGTGGCAGTGTGGTAACACAATTTGCCCCGTATTACCGTCGGTTCAGACAAAGTATGCCCCGTTCATGAGTTCTGTTACAGAAGCTGCATCATCTCATAGCATTAGGCCGTGCAGGACTCATTAAGCCTGCGAAACATGCCACGGTTCTCCATGATGTCCACAACGAATACACTAGTGTCGAATTTTCACCATAACTCAACTGTGCTAATTTTACCTGCGCCGAGAGAGAAGTCGCCGACGACTTCAATCAGAACTCAGTGGAGCGCGAGCCTCTGCGGTGCCTGACGTCTGAACAAACCTGAATTTTTCTTCACAGGATTGAAAGAATCATTTGTTCCAAACGTCTTCATTTGCATCGAGGCGAATCCGCCGCGTCTCAGGCACTCAGCTTCTTCCAGCCTCTACTTCAGGTCGAATTCGCCCCGTGGCATTCAGCTGGAACTTAGGCGAATCCCTAATAACCTTAAAAGACCGCTTCGGACGCATTTCTAGCGACAACCTATACCGTAACCAGGCTCAGTAACGATACCGGAGGCAGACTCGAGTGCCCCACAGTCCTGGGGGCAAACTTCAGCTTCACCGGCGGCAACAGCCGAAAATTCCCTGGACTAATCTTAGTGAAGTTACCATGCCGTGTGAAAGAAGTTCCAACAGGACGGCTGCGAAAGCTTGCGCAGTTTTCCGAAACCGTCTTCTCCTCAGATGAATATTTGTCACCAACAAAGGCACCGCATGTCCGTTATACGACGCGCAACTCCCGCCGGCGTCATCCTAGGATCGTTTCGGGTCAGCTGACCGACTGAGAACAAGTGCGAATGACGGCTGGGTGACAGCAACGCAAAAAGGCGGATTACCAAAGAATAGTTTTGGATCTGTCCCATTATAGCTATATATATATATCTGATCGGCGTCGGCTGAATCAGACGTCAGCCTCGCCGATCGGAGAAGCCGCCAGTGTCTTCAGCCGTAACGGCTCCATGGACGCAATCCTCTGTGACGAAGGTGTGGGACGTCCACCTACGCGACGACGAGCGCGACCGATCCGCCAACGGAACGAAGTCGTATACCAGAATCTTCCGGATAAGCCCTCGTCAACGCTGGCGGCCGTCGATTTCCGCAAGGGGTCTGGTAGACTTCTGGTTGCTCGTTAAGACGAGATAATAATAGATAAATATTGCCATTGCAATGTTCGGGTGACAGAAGCGTTGAGATGCCAGCCCGACAATCGACACTTCCTTTCCGACAGTTCCTTACTGCATATGTCGTGGAAAAATTAGGTTAGGTGGTGGGAAATTCACGAAGTAAGGTCTCTAAATCTGGAAAAGCAGTGTGATACCTCTTCGAGTGGAAGTGCTGAGGGTGAATGAGCATGAAGGCCGGGTGACAGACATCTGAGCATCAACGATGGAAAACAAACTTTAACCGCTGACACTGGAGTTGGCTGACTGGGGTTGGAAAAGGAAATTCAAAATTTCTGTTTCTGAGAGTCAGTCAATATTCGTTAGCCTTCTTTACACTGACCAGTGCGACTTCTCTGGGGACACGGAAGCATCCTATGTTTCCTGCGTATTTATAATGCTCCAAGTGACGTGAACAACGTACCGAGCTGAAAACAGAGGAGAAAGAACGTATTTTAGACAAAAGTGATGCACCACATCAGGCGTGTACAGATGCGTCAGTTTGCTGATGTTTTGAAGCTTAAGCTATCACGACAATGTCCAAGATGTATGTTCGATGTAATTAATATATGCATACATGGTATATGTGTTTATAATCATCGACTTCGAGCCTTGGCATCAATGAAACACTCCTACAGTGGCCAAGCGGTCCATACATGGCTGTAGTTCTTCTTGATCTTCGACACCCAACAAGAAGATTGTCCAGACTTTATTATGAACTAGCCAAGGCGCAGCCGCCAGAAAGAGACATTTCATGGATGCCCTAGACCGTAGTCTTGTGGACGCATCTCGAGAATCACGCAAAAACTTTTTGTCCCAGAACTGAGCTTCAAAGGAACAGCGCTCTGCAGACCCATTGTCATTTGGGTCGGTCTTTTTTTTTTGTTACTGTGATCATTGCTTGTTAAAAAGAAGCCAAACGTGTTATCGACAGGGAAGTGACTGGAGTGTCGTCGTTTGGCCAGTGAGCCTACGCAAATGTCTATCTGAGTCTAGATGAATGCTTGTGGTTGCGTCGAAAACTGCAATATTTGTTTTTATGTGTGTACACATACGTGTGCGCGTGTTTGTGTATCTGTGTGTGTGTGTGTGTGTTTGTCTGCACTGCAAGTAAATAAACAAAATAACAATGCATCGTCTAGTAAGGCTTCCGTTGACGTAAGCCAAATTGGAAAATAATATGTAAAAATTTATAGGTTTACTTTGGAGTGCGACCTATAAATATATGCAGACGTCTGCGCACTCGTTGCAGTCGAGTGAGCTTCATATCGTTTGTACGTTCTGGCCAGAAAGTCATCTCGGAAGATTCGAAGATAAAGGATCCACTTGTCAGAGAGGGTGACTCCAACCAACAGCTGACGACTATCCATTCCGTCCTTCTTCGAAATTCTCGGCAGATGTCTTTCCATCTACCGCTAACCCTGAATAAATGGTCATCTATTATCCCGAGATATACGAACCAAACGTAGCTTTCTCGGTTAGCTTTGCCAACATTGTTAGTATTACAATTATTATCTAATATTATCCCACGCAATACCATTACAGACGTTTTGTCACGTAGAAAAACATTCTCTCTCCATCCGAACGGTAATGGAAGCGGGCCAATACCGTTGCTAATTTGATTACAATTTCGAGTGATATTATTCATTGCCGACGAAGGCGCCGCAAACTCTACTAATAATCGCCAAACAACAAAGGCTTCTCTCCTTCACGCCGGGACATTTTCTCGCTGGCCACGTTCATACGAACGTCGAGACGCTTGGCGATTTTGACGGCAATTAGAACGCGCCGACGGCCACCAGAGCGGCGCGCAACAGCGACGGCCACAGGCGTTTGCTGCGCGTACCAGAGACTCAGCGCGCGCGATCACTGCGTGGCGAAGAAAATGGACGAACGAAATGGTTCCTCGTCTCGGATGGGAACTGGCTGAGGCTCAGGTTTAGATGTGATGGCGTGTAGGCCGATTTGCCGCCATTGCTACATCACCCGTAGCTGAAGTTTAGCTCCACTTCATAGCCACTCAACCAAGAGTTCCCGCTAGTTCCATGTCGGGACGAGATAAGTTCCCATAAAATCGTCGCAATACGACGATTTCGTCGTGGTTTTAGCTGATTTCGTTGTTTCGTTGCGATCTGTTGCAGAGCTCGCGAGGATCTCGCACAGGTGAAAATTTTCATTATGATTCTACGCCAAATTTGAACAAAACGTCAGCCATCGACTAGTCTTGAAGTCAATCTCACTATTGCGCGTTTAGCGAAAAAACAACGAGAAATAAAGGCCCTTCTCCCGGGACAAACAAATTAGCATTTCAAATGCTCTTAAAATATTCGTCTTTGTTTTTTTTTAACGGTTCGCAAAAAACCGAACACTCTCACGGACGAATTCCGTCGTTGGGCGCTTCGCCTCAAGCTGAACGTGTCCGTGTGCTAAAAACGCAACGGAAAACGTTAGATTTCATGAAGAGTAATTCAGGTAGCGATTCCTGCCTCGCCACGAATGTCCACTTCAGGCCACTGGATTGCGGAAGGCCTGCCATAGGACAACCATCGCCAAAAAAATGTCCGTATTAACCCTTTGCCCTTTATGATAGCGATAGGGGGAACGTGTTCGGCCAGTTGAGCATCGAGCTAGGCCGTGGTAATGTAGCAAAACTAGTCGGGTCCCGCCGGCGGATTATTTCGCTGCTGACTTCGTCTTCTGTCACGCGTATGTTCGCCATACGGCGCAGAAGCTTCAACGCACGCAAATCAAGCCCCTATCTAACGGTGCGTTCTGCGCTGCGCTGGCTAAAAATATACCCCGAAGAAAAGCGCGCGTCGACACGAACACAAGTGCAAGCGGCGAATGTAAACGTACATTTCGCATTTTATGTCCTTTTTATATAGTTTACACGAGGACGTGTGTGTGTGTGTGTGTGTGTGTGATTGGATAGCATAACGTGGTCTTCTCCGACTGTTTGTAACTCGCCTGACGCCGTCTGCCACTTGATATACTTCTGTACCTCTCAGAAAGAGTGTTTTTACGTTCTAGGCAGGGTTCCAACAGCAAAGCGGCGTCTGTACGACTATCGATCACAGAGACACTGCATACGAACAGCTAGGCCATCTTTTTTTTTTATTTTGGTATAATTCCAACCGCTTATAAAAGTCGCGACATGGTTTGTAAAACATGTGCAGTTTTTTGTAGCTCACACAATTATTTCGGTGAAGCGACGTGGCACAGTATCAGCATGGTTTGAAGATAAAGTAACGAAATATGATTACAATAAAACATCGAATCGCTAACGGTGGTGGAAATGCGCGATTATCAGACGGTCTTACAGATCCGGCATATAAAGCCTGGTCTTTCCGAACATTCTGATCACCCTCTAAACGTATAAAATGAATAAATGTTCGATATCATTCCATTGGAGCCGTTCGTATAGGTCCATTGCAAACGTTTTCCATCGATTGGTCTGTTAACGTTGTCCACTATTTATGAGTATTTTTTTTTTATGACCAGTGCTCGACTGGTAAGACAGGCGCCATTTTGCGTTCTGTGGATAACAATGGACGTCTCGGGGAATGGACCTCCACAATTCGATATCTGCCGATCCGCGGCACGCAAGCATGCCTAGGTAGCAGGTAGCATTCAGCGGAATAAAACATTTTGTTTTATTCTCCTTATATATATATATATATATTTATTGTATTTTTGTACGCATGTATATACGTTATTTATATATATATTCGTTTTCAGATCGTCCGAGCTCGTAGTCGTTCGAGGGACGCAGGCGGCATTGTGGTGTTAACGAGCGTCCAGCCGAGGGTTCAAGCCTGAGGGGGGTCGACTCGTGCTCCGGGTGGTGTGTCCGATAGCATTCGACGGCGATGGCGGGCCGTGAGCACGCACTTCAGTTGCAACGCGGACAGCAGCCACCAACTTCGGTCAGGATGACGTCCATTTCGCTTAAGGCAGAAACGCCAGAGGGGCATACCCAGCCGGCTGTGCAGCTCTCAGCACTGAATTTCGACTACTTCCGAACCATACCAGGATGGGTGAAGATGACCCAGCTGGTAAGGATGCCGCATGAGCTTTATTTCGCTAGTTATCGATTCGGCTAATGTAGCAAACGAGAGAAACGCCCTGTAACCGTTTAAAGTTATGGCCGTTCGGGTGATGCAGACACCGCAACCAGTTTCCTTAGCAGTGCTGTTTTTCTGACAGAGTTGCCCCATGAAATGCCACTTCTGTATGGTCGTATAGTGTTGAACGATACGGGCGTAAGTTGTCAGCTGACGAGGTCGAATAAGAATTCGCCGGAAATCGCCTCGGAACTGGGAAAAGCGGGCATCGTTGTTTGTTAATTTTACTCGTAGCGCCATTATACATTTTTTTATTTTTCTAGAGCGGACCATCAGCCAACATTTAATGTCCACGCATGTAGCAGTGTTTGCATTACTCTTTGCAAGACGGACCCCATATAAATGTGCACCGGCGGGGATCGAACCCGCGCACCTACGTGTCTCCTTCTCCGGCCGCAATGCGCCTACGAATGCACCCCAGAGCCACCTAACTCGACGCCATTTTACATTGCTACAGTTTAACCTTTCTTGGTACGGATGTTGCGCGCTATTTCCGCAATGGTCTCTGCCCGTTGTATTCCTGCAGATTTCCACACTCCCAAATGAGCGAATTCGGCCGATTGGCTTCGTGCACAGTCCCAGAGCCTCTATTGATATCATCGAACGTAGCTGGTGCATGGCCACATGCAAAACCTCTGCTCTAGGAGAAAAAAATCGTTACAAGGCACCTCTCTCCCAAATAATCCATCTAATGTCTAAACATACACGGCTAAAGACGCCGTCGCCGTCGCTAATGGACGCTCTGCCAGACAGCAGCGTCCATTGCGACGCAAGGAAGTCGTAACAAAGCAAATTATAGACCAATTTACGACCTTGAGGATGGCGGAGTGCGTAGCCAAGTGCCGCCGCCTGTGGATTAACGAAAAAAAGGCCTTCGCCTCAATGCACTGCCTATACAGGTCGCGTGAACCTACTCTCTGTTAGCAGCAGCAGCACAACACTCAATGACCTTGTCTAGTCAGCGGCTGGAATTGTTAACACCAGATTTTGCTCCTCTCGAATGAGCGAGTTTACTTAGACTGGAGAAGACGACGTTACTGCGAAACGCCGACACTCGCAATGTTTTTAAATAGCGTTTATTGGAATTAGGACACGCGTTGTAGTTCGCCAATGACTCTGGCTAGACTTTTCAAGTTGTTGGCTTAGCATTCAACATTTGTGTTATCGCAATGCTACACCCAAATGTGAGACGTCAAAAGGCAACAGTTATGAACACGAAGATAGGTCAGCAGCCAACTCAGCTCGAATTGTTATTATTAAGCATTATTATTATTCATTCAAAAGATAAAACACATTGGCGTAAATTTATTGCCTTCGTTGACACACACACACACACACACACACCTATTGTGTCACCATTTTCGTTCTGCTCGTCTCTCTCTCGCTCTCTCTCTCTCTCTGTTTGTATCTCTCTCACTCTCTCGCTATCTCGACATGTCTCACAGGGTCGAGAGAGTCCTTAGTGGGGCACCTACGGGTTATTGTTTTGTTCGTTTGTTGACATTCGATCATTTCAAACTATTGAGAGTCCATCGGACGCGCAGCTGACATTTTGCTAGCCTCTGCCAGCTGGAAATAGATTGATAAATTTTAACAAGACCGTCGTCCGCTTTTCGAGGGTCCCCACCCAATGGACGAGTTGCGTTCGTAACGCAGCGAACAGATGGCGAACGACTCATCTACTCTGTTGGACCTTTGCCAATAGAACGCGTCGAATACCGAACCCAGCCAAATGGAACGACAAACCCTGGCATAGGCAATGTCAAAAATACGCACAGCAGCCGGGCAAAGGAGAGCTGCTGCTGCTGCCGCGCGACGCGTCATTATACGGAGAAACGCTTTTGCCGAAGACAGAGCCACAACAGTGGAAAGTGGTGAAATAAATTACACAACTGTTTCGTATTTCGCGCCGCGACCAAATGCGAAATGTCGAGTAAATTCATTGAAGTTTATACCAGAAGGATAGACGCGCTCATAGCGATAGAAGACTATACTGCATGGAAAATAAATTCAAACAAACAATGCCCAGATGGCTTTTTCCATGCACTGTCGACATTTTAACAAACTGCCTCTGGCCGCATGTGTTTGAGGGGCGAGAAAACACAGAGCGAACGTGTCAGCTCCGCATGTTCCATTTTTGCTAAAATGGCATCTATCGGCTGAAGCAAATGCATTTTAGGTCGGCCGAGTCAACACGAACTTTCATCGAAATATGAACGCTTCTCGAGAAACTGAATTCGACGAGAAGCTGTTATTAGCTAAAGTTTACGCCGCACAGCTACAACCGCCGCGGGTGACGCGTCAGTGCTCGGTCGGTCTGGCCTTTCGTATAGCTTAAATATATCGTCCCGTAGCTATCCAACGATTCGACTGTGCGTCTAAAAATTTCTACGGCTTCTGCTGTTATTGTATCGCTCTAGATCTATGCAAAAACCGCCAATAGATCGTCGAGGCTCGTGAGGTTCCTTGGGCTCCGATGACAACGCAGGGTTTACAGGTAACCTTACGGAAGGTAGCAGAATTGAGACATCCTAACATTTGCCTATTTCCAGGTTCTTGGCGTCATTTGTCTGGGCTGCGGATCGCCGGCCCTGTACGGGTTCGCCCGTTTCTACATGTTCGTCGCCGGGGTGTCGTTTGTGTGCACCGCTTTTCTGTCGCTCTCACGCCTTCTACACATCTCCATCAACATCCCTAACGTCGAATGGTCACTTGCCGTAAGTTCACTTGGTCTTTGCGTCCAACGCCATGACACAGAATCTGCCAGAATCAACTTCGTCTCTCACGCATGGCTAGACATGTCGCACCGCTGGGACGTCATTTATCTTCATCTTAAAATCTGTCGAACAAAAACATGTCATTGCTGCATGGACTTTTCTTTTTTTAATTTCTCGTAAACATTTTCTCACAAACAGTAAAAAAACAGAACTTCTCTGAATTTCTTTTTCTGAAATGCGCGCGCGTGTTGGCAGAGGAGTCTGACTTTGGGCCGAGGCTGCGGTGGCATTGGCCTTTAGTGTGAACGCCTTATACCCAAGCACGAATACGTAGAAAGAAGCGGATTTTCGTTGGGTTTTTGCGCTCGACTTCATTTTGGGCTGTCTAACCTTGGCCTAACTTTGTAGGAGTGCGTGTACACAGCCTGCGCGTGTGGCCTCTACGCGGTGGCCTCCATACTGGAGATCTGCATGGCGACAAGCCAGGATTGGCGCTACGTAATGTACGCTCTGAGCGACCAATACATCGCAGCCGGGGTCTTCGGACTCTTCCAGGTACACTCTTCGCGTCGCGCTACAGACATTTTACGCTACATTTTATCTATTTGCCGAGCACGTATGGATAACTATAGCGCAGTGCATCCGATGCAGCACGACTCGAATAATCTATTCGCCCTAATAGGGTCTAATATTAGCTGAAAAATTACTGGTCAGCTGTTGAAGGCATATCAGCTGGCCGAGCTAATGAACGCATCCAGGTGATTTCTGCCAAATTGGGTCAAGGATCTTTTGTCTCACACAATGGCTCAGGTAACCTGACGTTTAATCTAGCCGTCGTGCGTGATTGCCCCTTTCTAGATGACGCCCACAGATAATCGTCGACTACCAACATTATGTCCCAAGACATGCTTGACTGGGACATGTTGTTTTTCTTTGCATTTCGCTTCAGTGTCTCGACAGATAGAAGAAACAAAAATACGGGTCGGCCTTCACGATGTCTGTCTCTTGTGCGTTTTCCCGATTCGCGATAGGTTGTTGCCTACGGAGTAGGCACCTTCTTCCTGTTTGTTGAGTGGAGAGTTTCGCGTCCAACGCCTGCACCTACCAGCATCCCGCAGTCGTAGTGCGGTGCCCCTACGCCGCCAAGTGGGGGCTGGCGTGTGGTGGAATCGGAGCTTAAACCACGTCTCGATCGACGCGAAACCGTCAGGATGATTCCGTACCGACGTGCGTCTTTCGGTGCGTTTTTGCAAATGTTAGCCTTTATTCCGACGGAAGGAAACGATGTGGACGGGCTCCGGAGCATGGCTGGATTTAACTGTCCAAACATGAAATCTTCCGAGGGCGAAGCAACTCAATCAAATAAAAATTTTGTTCAGGTCGCTCTTGGGGCCTATATATTATATGACTCTGTCGTTTAGGCATCTAGAACAGGGTTATCGCGGAACAGTTGTGAGGAAATGCAAAAGTAATCACGGCAGGACTCGGATCGCCTCTTTGCCAACGAACATAAATGACATTGATGTGATATTTGTTCTGGGACAGAATCAGCCACCGAAGCTGCAGGATGACGTGCGGCTATTTCGATTGCAGCCTAACCGGGCCCTATTCGTGACCGTGTTTTTCGATACTTTATACTTTTTTTCTTAGGTCGTCGCTGGTGACGGTTTCAGCACGTGGTCGGTCATCGAGCTCGACTCCTGGAGTGCCACTCGTATCAGTGGCCCGACGTAGCCTTTCTGCGGTCCGAACCTATTCACCCTACGATGTGCAATATCTCATTACGGTTAGCCGTCCAACTTTATTACCGTTATTAATTATGGGGGTGCTTGCCTGCACACACTGCAGGTTTAATCGGCAACAATTGGGAAGCCATTGAAAAATACGCAAAAAACGCATTTTTCGATTACCAAGTTAGGAGGCCTGTTTTAGACGCGCTGGCGACCCATGCCCGAGCATGGAACCGGCTTTTGGATCGTGCATAATATAAAAAAAACGCCTAAATCAGGCGCCCTTACACGTGTGCGTTCGACAACAAACTAAAATTGTGAGAAAACGGTTTTATTAGTTTCTAACTGAGTCTACTCAAGAAAAATTCATGCATTTGTGGTCTTGCTCGTCTTTAGTCAGAAAGGTTCAGGAGGCCGAGTTTGATTCAGCGAGCTTAGTTCTTTCTAGTTCGTTGCGAAATGTCAGTGTCAGTCTTTCGAGGAAGTCAGGTTATTCAGGCGAAAGCGTTCTTACCACTACTGCAGCGTTCCTCGGCTATGTACATCCTACTTCATACAACCAATACATTAGCTCGTAGGCCCACCATCACCGCCAGTCCGGTTGTAACACAATAAGGATTCGTAATCCTACATGCGTAATTTGCTATTTACTTCACTGTTTACAAGCGTTTCACATTGCGAGTTTTGTGTCTCAGCGAAAATTTCATCAGGGATTGTCCGTCGCGTCACCCCTTTTTGTCCGCTCGCTAGAGAACAACATCGTAGATAAATGAGCCAAGGCCTTGCCAAACTTTGCGAAGGTCAGAGTTGATCAGTTCATCTCGGAAGGACAACAATATGGCGTTAAAGACGATCCAACATGAGATTCCCTTCTGAGCATCGGATGTCCACGCTCTGGGGCTGACATCTCCAATGCAAACGAATGGCTACCATACGAATGTTGACGCAGACGCGTGTGCGCGGAGCACAACCCGTTCAGCGGCCGACGATGTCTGGTGTCCATTATATTAGACAAAAAAGTATTTTCTCAAATTGAACGTTCAACAGTCGATGGTAATGTAATGTGGTACTCTGATGGACACGTGCTATCCCAGGAATGTATAGATCTATTCGGTAGACTTCTTTAGCGTCTAGTGGAGGTCCTACTATTCAGAAGAACGCATATATGTTTCAGATGGCGTAGCTGTCAGACGATTCTGTCGCTGGTTGACTGGCTGTGTTTGAATGTGGACACTTTTAGCTAACTGCCAGCTAGATGATATTACGTTAAATTGAATACATTGAATTTGCTGTTATAGTCAGAAACTTATGAAGCACTGAACGCCAACGTTACTGTAAACATGCGCACAGTAATAAAGAAATAAATAAGAAGAAAAATCTATAATATTAAGTGGTTGAAGTAACTGAGTAATGGTGACGCGCATATGAAACGAGGCGTTATCAGAGATCGCCCATGTATACAATACCGATAAATATATATATATATATATATATATATATATATATA
>MNPL01004136.1:0-22955 GCA_002081605.1 Tropilaelaps mercedesae
ATATATATATATATATATATATATATACTGTGTTAATCTTTGTGGTTTGAATGCTGCTCTCCAAGAATTATGGTTTGAATAGGTTGACGTGCGACTAGTTTTCTTCTTAGGGCTTGTACAACTGTGTAAATCTTTGTCTAACTTTAGCGCTCTACTTTATGAGGAGTTATAAAACTAGGTCATATTTAAAATTAAGGTCTTTTTAAAAACATGGTAAAAACGCTAAAAAAACGTCATGCTTATCCTGTCAAATAGAAGAAAAGGGAATGTCCGTTTTATTACTGAAGAACCTTTCGCTTTTCGAGTGCCTAGAGGCTATCCGAGGCGAGGAGTCAACATAAGGCAGCACCAAACGCAAGCCTGATTCAGAACACGAGGGACTAAAGTTCAGCAATACGACTTACACAGTAGTTTGGAGAAGTGTTAGAACAAGAAAGCATAAAGGTACGGAGTAACCGTATCGAAAAAATCAGCATAAAGTAATATAAAGAAACGGGAACGTACCTCGGGAACTGGTAGTAGCAGAACTCCAAGTAGAGAGAGTAACGAGACAGAACCGATGAGAACAAATGACGTAGCTTTAGGGAGAGTCAGGGGCCTTGTATAACCGACACGTTGGCTAGTAGTGTAACAGGGCCATCGCCTGATGATTGCATTAACAAGGATCAAGCGTCTGTCTATTGCTGTTAGCCTAGAGAATATAGCTGATCCCAACTGGCCACCTGAGAGTGCCTTCTTTTTCGCTAGCAAGGACAAAAGGTGACGATCGCCAGACTGGGGTAAAAATCTTTTTGGCCGGATCTACAGACCACCTAAAACCGCTGCCCAACAGCGGAAACGTTGATTGGTAGTGAGGTCACGCTTCTTTTGAACAACACGGTACAACCAGCGCGTGCTAGAAAGACCATGGGTGCAGCACCTGGGTCTGCACCATCCAATCCGGAGAATATCCAATTCCTAGATGATGGAAAACGCGAGAGGGTAGATTGCACCGAACACATCGAGCGAAAAGCAGAAGTTTGCTGTCATCCATAGGGTCGGAATGGAAGTTTCTGGGCGATCGGCACAATGGGAGCAGCTTGCTTGGCCGAAGGTTAGATATTGATAAATCAGTGTATTCAGAAGCAGGAAATTACGTCACGTAAGAAATTCAGACAGTGAAAGAGGGCAAGAGTTAACATGCGGGTTGAAAGAAGAGAGTCCGAAAGAACGG
This sequence comes from Tropilaelaps mercedesae, assembly GCA_002081605.1. Taxonomy (NCBI): domain Eukaryota; kingdom Metazoa; phylum Arthropoda; class Arachnida; order Mesostigmata; family Laelapidae; genus Tropilaelaps; species Tropilaelaps mercedesae. The sequence continues at coordinate 1,214 of MNPL01004136.1, forward strand.
GGCTGGCAACGCAGACAATCATAATATAACAATGGAAGCTCATTTGTTCAAGACTTGCTAAGATATACCGCTGCTTAATAAATCCTCGAAAATAATCAACCCTTGATAATCAGGTGCATACCTTCTAACAGAACGTAGCATCGTTTTTTGCTGAATTCACTGCATTTTTTTATTCAGCTACAACATTGTATCTGGAATACCATTGGTAACACCTGATGGGCATCACAGGTTTTTGATAATCCCTTAGACTTGTTCGTGCAGTCAATATGTCATCTATAAATCGAATTTATTCCAGTACTATACTGGGCCACACAAGACGTAGTCCTATTGTATTATCGCGATAGTCATCATTATACCATCACTAACTCTCGTCAGAGATCTACAAAAACAAAATGCCTCGCATAGAATCGTACTTTTGAAGAATCTCCATTAAAGCATTCATAAATACGCCAGGCGAAATTAGCCTGACTGTACCTTCAATACCGACACCCTGTGAACGTATTGTCGAGGTGAATCTCAAGATTATTAGACGCTTCCCAGCTGTCGAGTTCGGTGACACAATGCATTCGCGTGTGCCTTGCAACCGAAGAAAACACGTGCCCGGGTACGATTCCCACTGTTACACATTTACATTTGTGGGGCGTGTCGTACGAAGTAATTCAAAAGGCGCTACCGTAGACGCTATATGTTGATGGATGGTCAGCACTCAATATATTTATAAAGTTACCAGCTGATCTGGCTCCTTGATAATCACACAATTGAAGTCTTTATTGTCACATTGATTCTTACAGCTCGGACGTCGCTTCCATAAGCTAAACGAATTTCGACATCAAAAGATCCAGCGTCAACCAGTATTGTCATTGAGTCACGTCCAGTGTTGTCGGATACTTAGCCAAAATTGGCAGTCACCCTTCTATCACTATTTCTCTCTTTCTTTCTTCATAGTAGCAGTAGAAAGGTCGCGACTGAGAGAACGTTTCTACACAGTTAGAACTTGGTTGATATCGACCGTTGCGCAAGCGCCGCCACTTCCCCCGGTTTGGGGCGGAGAGGCCTCTTCGAACAGCTAAAAAGTCTTTTTACGGCCAAAGAAATTATAGGCTTCTCTTTTCTCTTCCTGACTGGACAGCAATAGCAGCAGGCAACGGCTCAGGCCAGTGAGGCTGGAAGCTTTTTGCTTGAGCCCTCAGATCTCTTGTAGCGGCGCGGGTGGCGCCTGGCAAAGTGTAGCCAGTTGGAGGGCCTGTTCTATCTGAGTGGAAAAGGAGAATGGGGTAAGGGCTAAGTTGGTCTCCTGAGGTAGTGTGCTACTTCACGTAGAAGGTCGATAGCTCCCCGAGGACACCAGAGGTCCGTCAAAAGGAATATCAATCGAACCTACAGGAACGAAGATCGAGTTCGTTTCGTTTAGTATAGATCGCATATTATGCGGGTGTGTATTATAAGTATATTCGTACCACGTCCAATCGAAATCTAGTTTCGTGTATTGCAAATATGTACATCTATACGCTATCTGATCTGAATGCATCAGAGAAATGGCATGTGTAGGGTTGCCTGAAGATGTTTTCATATTTACTTTGACACCTCTTAAAAAGCCCTTCGCATTTGTAGCATCACTTGAGGTTCCACACTGTTGAATTTTTTAATCGACGAGAAACATCAGCGGTTTGTGAGCTGACCAAATGTGTGTTCATCCTGGCGTGAGGCTACCAAAGCCAGAAAAAAAACTATGAAAATGATTTTATACATATTTTGTTTTTGTTTGCTAATATTTTATTATTTGATTTCTTACCTGAGCGTTTTGTTATCTTTCTTATGATTCTAGATTCCCCTAAACTTTACCTTAGTTAATATCTAGCTTATGAGCCAACAAAAAGAATTTTTATGTCCATAGTATACGGCACTTAAACTTCATTACTTGTTCGTTGTAACTCAGTCCGGGTAGAAACGCCGGCATTCACCCTTTCAACCTGGTTGGCCTTATTGCACGCCCCCACATCTTTTTCCTATATCACCCCTCCTTCAAGACGAGCAAATTAGGAAAAGTCTGTTATCGAGCTGTTTTATAAAGAAGACAGCCAATCTCAAAAAGGCTAATGACATGACTGTCTGACATATTCTACAGCCAGTTTTTCTTGTTTACCTAACAGCAGCCTGCAAAACCTTCAAACATGATGGTTGTTGCAAAGGCTTTGCAACGCATTCAATAGACAAGTTCTCCACACCTAAATAAAATTATATTAGCTTATCAAACTAACCACATTTTTTTCATGTTTTCAGGCCGAGGTAAGATCAGCATTTATGGATTGGCGCCTACAATGCCGTACAACATTATTAAAATGTTAAGTCAATATGTATAGGTATGATCGCAATAACAACTGATATATTAATTGCGCTTTTTTATTGCTGCCATTAAAAATGTTTTAATTCCAGTCTATATCCGATATTTATGGTCTCTTGAACCTCAGTGTGAGTTTCCCTCATTCAGATATGCCGTGTTATTGTTGTACTTCATAGTGGTATCAACGAAAACCAAAAAATCTCTACGCCCAATAAAAACGGGAAAAACGTGTTTTCCATATGGGTAGAAAGACTTATTTATATTTGCCTTTAAAAGTTCAAACCTTGATAGGGCTTACCTGCGTGCATCCGGCATTAGATAAAACATTCAGTTCGGATGCTAAATTAAAATCATTGACTTTAAAATACATTTTTTTACCATGCTGCGCTATTTATACAATATTCTATGAGGGTACATAAGGATCTGCATATTTGGCAATTCTTATGTGCGAAAACTTCTGATATTATTGCGTACACTAAAAGTATTTTATATGAACTTCACTAGTAAAGAAAATTAAACGTTTCTAAATAAGTCGGTGTCAGTATTTCTTGACTCTATGTATTGTTACTTGCCGACATTTGCATATGCAGGCTTATTTTGAAATACAATCGGTCACGTGTCTAGTTGGTGTGTACTACCACTCTTGCTGCCATAAAGATTCATTGTAATAGACATTTCGTAAATTCTTCTTGACTGTCCTCCTGACACTGGTTTTGATGTGTCGTAATTGTGATTATCTTCCTTTTTTTCACCAACTGCTATAAAATTGCTGGCAGACGATACTATGCAATGGTAGTCATCCATTTCGATATCTAAAGGATAGACCTTTTGCATTAAGGCTTGAGCAACTGCGCCGAGCTCAGGCGCGGGTTAAATTTGGATGCACATCTACATGTCAATAACAATCACTGGATCTTAAGAGCATCCTAACGATTAACTGGGCGGCGAATGGACCGCAAAGGCGATTCGCCTGACCGTTAGCTATCTGTTCTCCCGATTGTTGATCTACTATACCGTCTGTTACTGTTATACGCCTCAATGCTGTTACTATTATATGCAATAACTAGGCCCGCAGATTTTAGCACTTTTGCCACGCTTACTGCCATTGTACCCGACTTCGGCCGATAGCAATGAAGATGCTATCAACTACAAGGTGGAAATGTCCATGTGACAACATGCCATCTCTCTCCCACTTCCTCCCGCCAAATCTAAACCACGTCAGTAACGACCGATAGTTTTCATAGGGATTTACATCGGCTTCTGGCGGTGGTGCTTGACAAGTCCCAGAAAGCGAAGCCTCCTGGCGGAAAAAGAAAGCTTTTAGTCTCTTCCCCTTGATACCTTATTGTGGTGAGTTGGCCTTCATCGGAACATCGCCGTATATGTTGCTACGTCTGCATACCAGAACGCGAGAGAGCGCAGTAGAGAAAGGGATATTTACATTAGAGATGGCAGACGGTGAGAAAAAAATTGAGTACGGAAGTACTAATCATGACAACTAACAGCGGCGGCGCGGTGTGACGAGCACGAACATCTCGACGACTACGAAGCAGAAAGTAAGCGGGAGTAGGGGCTAGCTTGCGTAGGAGACCTATGTAGTTAAATCCACTAGAAGAGGCGGCTGGGGTGGCAACAGCATAAAAATACCTGAAATTACTTTCTGCTACAGCTTGTTTTAAGCTTATGCAGTCTTTACTCGTGCTGACATAATGTGTTGGTCTCAAACAACACAAAGCGAGTCACCAGGAGTAAGAAGGCAATCGAGAGAGAGAGGGAGAGAGAAGGAGAGCAGTCACATCAACTCTACGTAAATCGTACCTAGGGTAAGACTACTGTTACTACAAACATTGGTTGCGTAGGTGGTTGTGATGATCGCAGTCGATTCAGCGAGAGAAAGCAGCAGCGGCAATATAGGCTATTTTTAGTTCGATTATGCGAACAACCAAGGCACCGCAATCGCGATGTCGTTCCACTTTTTTCACTAGGTAAGCTAATCACAATTAATCTACCGCACGCTTTCTGTCGTGTGCTCCCACGAATTCATTGTTAATTGTGTGCCATGGTTTCCGACACCTATGGGTACATACAACATTGTACCCGTCATTTTGTTTGTTTGCCTAAAAGTTTAATGTAGGTAACTTCATAGAGGTGTAAACAGAATGACAACAATGACCATTGAACGGAAATACTAACATTCAGCCGATAAACTTGTATTACCGCTCATTTTACATAATTTATTATTACACTACTCGTTACACACATTCTATGTCTACTTACCTGTTCTGAGTAGTTTACACATAGAAGAGAAAAATGTTAAACTTTATAATTTAGTCGTCGTTCACAGTTACAATGGTTTCTGCTAAACTGCACTCATTAGCATGTATTCGAAAATGCACACTAAAATATACCAAAGATATTCAACAAAAACAGCTGAGTTTCTTTAAAATCTTGCTTAAGTAAACATTTCTCCATTAATTTGAGCGGAATGCATGAGCTTAGAGATTATTTACTTTAACCTGGTGTGCATTTTAACAAAACATAATTCGATTAAATGTTAAGTATTGCTACTTGGGTATTAAGTTTTTTAAGATCCTTCATAAAATTAAATGATCTCCCATTTACGAAGGTTCAATAAGGCCATATTTGCGTTGCTAAGGTGAAGGCAGATCACTTGTACACTTTAGGACACTGAGGGTCCTCTGTAAAGATCAAAATGTAAAACTGCCGCTGATAATGAAAATTTGTGGGGCCGCTACCTCTTATAAAGCCGGAAGTCCATTTAGGAGCTCATACTGTCAGGTGTCTCATGAATGGAGTTCCGGCAGGAGAAAGTTCTACTCCTGATTGAGAAAAATTTCCAAATTCTTAATATTGTTTGTGCCAATCAAAATAACGTCATTCGCAGTTAAACGCTCTTCATTCTAAACTTTAATCGTTTCTGTGCTTGCTTCCTTAATAACGAGATCTTAAGAGTTGATACAGGTTTGCAGTACTATAGGACAGCTGGATGTGGAAGCAACTTCTCGGGTAGTCGATAGGGTCGCTGACGTACGGTAGTCTCCAATTGCTAATGGCGTTTGCTGAGTTTTCTAACGAAAGATAGACCAAGTTTTTACCGGTGAGGTCTGCTTGCTATATGGGGCCTGGTCCTAGTGGCGCCACAACGCGGAGACGTCGAGAATTTACTTACTTTCCCCACTAACCTCTCGCCACCAAGCCCTGCTGTGGAGTTTCCTTTCCACAAAAATCTTTCCTCCTCGTTCTACTCCGTCGTCCGCTCAGAAATAAACTCGCTAATCTTTCTAGTTTGCCAACCCAGGCACCAGAGGGCAGTGTCTTTTTCAGCTTCAATCGTAGAATGCTTAGCCCAAATATAGCCTCACTAGATGCCGCCACCTGCATTGCCCAGCAAGCTATTGTTTATGTTGCGGTATAAAACTGAAGCTCCAATCTTCGTTTTCATATAAGATTATTCTATTTACCTAAGGCTACCATTGTTTGCTCGGCCGTCATAGTTCTAGGTGATGATCCTGTGGTTACATTTGCAAGAAAAATTGAGTTGTTTTACGTAAACTTGAGGAAACTTATTTGCCTACATATGACTTACGTGCAAAAGCCCCACACATATTTCTACATGAAGCACGAATATAAAAAAGAGATAAGAAAATTGAGGGATATAAAATCATTTCAATACAATATAAGGTTTGTAAGGGATAGCGACAGATTTGTACTTTCTTTAGCATCAACACATAGACATTTCTTTACTACAATTGGCTAGTGGCCGATCCTACAAATTAAAGCAATATTTCCGATAGTACACTTATGGAGATTGAGCCAATAACTCGAAGTATTTCTGTTGCCTGGAGATTATAGTATGTTACGCCTTTCTCAATAGGATAACTCCGACGATTTAAGTGCCGATGAGAATCATCCTATAATGAGATTTTACATGCTTTTAAAGAGATGGAATTTTAATTGTATCAATTATCATGAGGCTGGAATGTCTCCATTTCAATATGATGCTTGGTAAGGAAGCACACTCAAAAGCTTCTGCAAAAATTTAGATTTTGCAGAGCAGCCTATGGGTATGCATCTTTGCTATGCTTGTCAGCTGCTCACTGCATATTCCCAATTACCAGCCATGTGATCGTTTGTATGAGCAAAAATTTGAAGAATATGATTTATACATGTGGATATTTTCATCTAACAGTATGTATGATAGATAGTGATGAATAGGAGAAATTTTCTGCTTGCTCTAGACTCTTCCTCTATTGTCCGTGCAATGTATCCGGCGTTTGAGAAGCTTTGGGTGGCTGTATAAGTGCAACTCATTCATAAGCTGTTGATTTTTAGCACTAAATTATGTGCTTGCTTCTAAACGCGGTGTCAAGATATCCAATACAGTAACCTCAACAAATTTTTACTCAGACATTTTCCAAAGATAAAAGTTTTTTCGCGAATGATTTAAATATTATGGCGATTTAGAAACATTTTCACTAAATTAACCTGATATGAATGTAGTCTTTCACAGGTATCAATTTTAGGATTATGTAATAAACATCAAGCGGCGTATGTGGGCAGGTCGTTCATACGTGTGTAATCCTATGGGCGACCATTATGAATCTTATGTGTAAAATTTACTGTTATTGTGATGATACACACTAATAGCATAGAATTGCCTAGAAAGAACTAGAATACCGTGGATCTAACTTTACTCACCTAATGTCTATTGCAGTAGATGATAAAGATCTAGTAAATCGAATTATTAATGCGATGCGCGTCAGAATCCATGTTATCATAGCCACTCATCTACCAATAAAGTGCATTAGGGATAAAATTATATTGCAAAACATCGAGCTTCGAAAGGACATACCACTATTCACGACTTTGTGTGTGTGATATCTTACGACATGCGGTAAGTAGGGGTAGAACAAGTAAATCGTTTTTGAGTTTAGCTCGACCGAGTGTACGTCAAGGGGCGGACGCATAAATAGATGCATTCAAGGGTGCATTAAAAAGATTTTCCCTTGATCAGAGCTCCGTTCGAGTTTTATAATGACCAGGTTATGGTCTCTCCTTTCGGCTTCGTTGCTCCTTATCGCTTACCACTCAGTGCCATCGGTGCTCTGATAGTGTGACTTTTTCTGGCATGATCACTTATATAACACATACACGAGCATTTTCCCGTTTGCCACGTTTTTTCTTCCCCAGACATCCTATTCTGCTGTGCATTAGGACGAGCACAGCGGCCCATCTATCTCATAGAGTGCTCATACGCTGCTTGCACGTTGTTCGGCTTTCCTCAGTGGTTGTGCGTATCTCCGCACGGGGCTTATGCAGAAATTGCAGTAATAGTCTAGCATACAAGCATGCTTCTCTTCTAGCTTGTCTTCTCGCTCGTTCTTCCCCTTCCTCTCTCTCTCTCTCGCTGTGTTACACACTTTTGGTCTCTCAATGTTTTTCGCTCTGATGGTGCCTAAGATGATGGTAGCACTGCGGCCGAGGGAAAAGCGATGTACGTTGTCTGCGCGCGTTCCTGGCCCAACCCAGAGCACAACCCTCACCAGTGGTGTGTTTCACCAAGCGTCGCACGTTTAATTACCCTCCGCCTTATTCCTCCACTTTCTGCTTGATGCCTTCAGCAGGCACTGGCGCAACTGGTATCTAGGCTAGCAACGTTTCATGGTGAAAGCGTTTCATGGTTTTGGCAACGATGGGCATTAGGGGTTAATACATCCTTACTTATCCATTCCATCTGCTCATCAATGGGACCCGCCACTGTGCTTCTTTTCGGTTGTCCCCTCCCCATGTTCCCCACCTTCCTTCTTATCTATGCGTTCGTCTTTTTTCTTTTACGTTCATCAAGCTTTTTTTCTTTGTATTCCCAATGGCATCGGACGCCAATGGGGGTTCCTAAATAGGTAAAAATCCTTTTGTGGTCAGCTTGGCTTTACACACTTTAAGCTAACTCAACGACGTATGATTTCTCCAAACTACCACGAAGATGGATAATTGATATAGTGTTACAATGCAAAGGAGCTATGTTAAGCTCCAAATGGAATCCCAATGTCCACAATTGATTATCGTTTCCAGATGGAATAGCCTTTACTATGGAGATAAAGTATAGATTTGCTTGAGCTATAGTGGTGCCATACGCTACTGCCGAGACTTCTAATGAAACAGTTTTGCTGCGAGGCCTTTTATGGTAATATGTTTATATGTCGGAAGCGACATAGCACACGGCGCGAAACGATTATGGACGATGAATATTATGTTCTTGCCAGGTTTCTTTGCTATCCACTATCTCCATCTGTTTTTTGCCGTCGACAATCTTTTATATAAACGCCCTATTTTTCTTCCACTTTTGAACATATCTAGAGGGGAAACCCGGCGGAGCTAGAATACGTAAAGCAAGACGACAATGGTAACGACAAAAAAAGGGCAAAAAAATGAACTATTCCGGCGACTCTTCCGTTGTCGTATACTTCGAGCTTACCTACGCCCGTCAGTAGTACGTCTCTCTTAAGCAGTTCACGCAGTAGTAGTGCCTGTGCTACTAAGTGCTCTAAAAATAAGTGTTAGTGGCTACAGACGATATATGTCTCTGATTCGTTCGCTTGAATATTCGATTAGAAATAAAATTGCTTCACGAAGCTCTGTGTCAAATAAAATTCGAGATCTGGATGGAATTCATGTATAACTCCGAGAATTGAAGTGTAACCTTATCAGCATAGATGACTGAACTTAATGAGACTACATATAACAGCGGATTGAATCAGAACTTTGGGTACATTTATTTGCTATTGTTGCTGCTATATAAACAACTTGCAGCCTTACGAATGCTGCCTCTCTGTTGATAGGCCGCGATTATTTTATGTTGATAATGGCGCACAATGTGGCGTTGTTTATACGACACTCTTTTCTACTTATAAGTGTATTTACCAAGTGATTGAGGTCATTTTGATGCGTGAAGCAACGGTGCTTTTGTGTGCTATGTTTCTTCTCAATAGACGTAGTTTATATGATTTCTTAATACGATTGTTCAGGTGTTTCGAGGAATCAAGCACTATGCGTTTCCTATAGTTCTTTTTGATTGGCCTAATGCAAAGATCTATGCTAATTTAAACCTAGGGCAAACTTGCCTTTGAGAGGACGGCACTTAGAGTCTTGTATCTCGTATGACGTGTCCAGCGCAACCGCTCTAATCTGTAGTTGCGACATTGCCACAGACCTCAAGGGTCTTTATGCCGTATAACTTTTTAAAAGGCCAGTCCACTAGCCTGGTGATTTTACATATAATGCCTATTCTTCTGTGCGCCGTTTTATACTTCAATCAGACACTTAAATAAAGTCATAAGGAATTAAGCAATAAGCGCTCAGCACTTGCTATAACTCTTGTACTACAATAACGACTCTAACGTTAATTAGTCACTAGCTACTATTGAATCAAACTGAGTCGACGTTATGTGAAATCTTCTGCGAAACCGGAATACAATGGTGAACTCTGTGACACTTGTTCAGTGGAAACCACCATACACTTATAGACACCCAGTTGATTCGTGCACGTATGCCCGAACGGAGGCCGTTACACCAGAAGATGCATACTCTGTGGAACGTTCCGTGTGGGAACGAGCTAACGTTGACCCTTAATGCTGTCTCTGTTGCCTCTGACGCTGTCTGCGGAACAGGAGATCCATGGCCTTTATGATATGATGATCACGTTATCGTAATCTCATCGCAGGGAAGAGCGGGGCAATGGACTTCCTTCAGCAGTAGCAAGGGCACAGGCGGGAATTAGTAGATGAGTATGCTCTAACAAGCAAAGCTTCATCACCATCCCAAGATCGCCGAGAATCGCTGGGAAACGATATCATCGGAAAAAGTCTGCAAGCACTGGCGTGTCATTGCGCTGTTCTACTACATATTACTAAGGCGTCTACTACCCATTATAAATACTTATCGGTCTGTATATACATACCCATACTTCTTTCACTTCCCTCTTTTCCTTTCACCCCTTTCGGACCCCCGCTCACCCATTCTCTACCCATTCTTCTCCTTCCCTATATTATTTCCGCTTTTTTATCTCCGGAGTGACAAAGTCATACATCAACAAAGTGTGACGTAACAATGTGGCGGGTAGTGGGCAATTGCAGAATTAGATTGACAACTGAGGTGCATTTCACAAAAACAGTGCGATTTGAAAGATCTAAACTATATTAAGACTGTCATAGTAAAGAACAACAAACGGCTCCAAATTGTATGCAACATCACAACTGTCTCGTATGTGCCCACAGTATTTTAAAAGTTAGTTCAGGGTATTTTCACGCCTATGCTATTTTTGAATAGTACGAAGCATCCACAGTAGTGTGAAATGAAAGACCGAAACCGGTGGATTGGGGCGTTCGCTTGTGCTTTGTGACCGGAAGAGACAAAGCAGTGAACGAATTTTATCCCATGGGAGGGAGAGGATCACTTCTAGAAGGAATTAAGCCATAAGTGATATCGTTAGTAATGTTCACTAGCGATATCAATTAATGCCTTTTTCTAAAGAAAGGTACGACTGGCTAAGAGAAGATTTAAAATTATAACAGTTACCGAGTTGCAGCAAAGTGAACATACTTTAAGTCGGTTAGCTTGCTACAGCCATATGAAGCGAATTCACAAGACCCTGTCACTGATTTTTCCGTTGCTATAGTGCGCATGAATTTACATTTATTTTTTCTAATAGATTACACGATAGCGACGCCGACGACGTGTGGCATATGGTTAGCGATATACGAAACAGTTTCAACGGTGATATCCCGTTACGGTGGTTGCTTGCTGGATAGGCTAGTGTAAGCTTATCTTTCTTCGGTTAGCGGCATGCTGTGTGTTATCATCGTTACCGCTGCAGAAGTGCCTTCTTAGACTTTCAAGTCTAAAGCACGAACATTACATAGAGACAACTCTCGCCTTGGGAAACGTGCCTAGAGATCCAAATAGACGGCCACCAAAAGTAAAGAAAAAAATATAAAGAGAAAACGGTGGAAGAAAGTAATAGGGAAGATCTAGAGAAACCATTGGGAAAGCCAAAAATGCCAAATAGGTAGCAGTTGGCGCGACTGGCACTAGGACTTGCTGCGGGTATAGAATTGCCGCGGAACGAGGGTCGATTCGTTTCACAATGCAACCTCGTTTGTGGCTATGGTCATAACGGGCTGTGTGTTGAGCGTGCATGTGCGAGTATGTACCTCTTTTTGAGAAGAAAATAGCTCAGTAGTAAGGACAGAGAAAATGTCGTATGTGATGAGACAATCTTGAACTTGATAGAATTCGGGCGGAGAAGGAAGAAGTTTGAAATGAGGTAGAGAATAGTTTTACAACTGAGGAGGTCGGTATTTGGAAGTTCAGTGCGCCTATTCAATTTCAACGGCTTTAGAGCGATAAGCTGGCGCTATCAGCAACGGAACTCGGATTAATGGCACACAACCACCTTTCGACGCCATCTTCTTGACAGAACTTCATTGGCAATGCTTTACACGAAATTGCAACGGAGTCGATGGCAATCCTAAATATTCTAAGAAAACTTCTATATATGTAAGCATACAGAAATTTTTTTAATAATAATTTTATATTCGGAAATAAACAAACAGAAAAACGGTATTTGCAAAAAATGTTTTAGCCGAAATGTCGTTTAAAGCTTATTATAGAGGATGTAAACGACATTCGAACATTGACTGTTTTTCTTGTCTTGCCTACCTTACATTCAGCAACTCGCAAGAAAGTATTGGCTCGATACCCGAACACACATACGTGACCAAGCAAAATTTTTTTATTGAACAATTGACACTTACAGCTATTACGTCGGTAACGTTAAGGTATAGACATACGCTGTTTTACACAAGTAGTTCTGTCGCCGTTAAATAAGGGCACCAAATTCCACCAGGTTGTCCGCACTTAATTGCGATTGTTTACACCTAATAGTTGCGGCTGCGTGTTCTTCTGTCGAACTGAATGCACAAAGTAATGAAAAACGTGATTCGTTGTTGCCATCAAATTCTGCTACGTGGCGTGCAACTTTTTCCATCAGTCTATTGCACTGATTGCTTGTTTGACCTTTTTTGTCATCTACGCGCAGCTGTAGTACTAGTACATACTAAAAATACAATTTTAAAGTACACAATAAAGTACTGTATTCGAAATTTATTTCAAACCGCCACTAATCTAAAGCAATCTACGCACCGAATACCGGTTGCAAACACGTAACTAATGTATTTACGCTTTAAAGATTAAAATTTTTTAGTGGAAGACTAAGGTTATATTCGATAATCGTTTATTATTGGATTTCTAGAGGTATTGCACAGTTATGTCTAATATTAGACAATATTCGGCTATATTAAATGGCGTTGTATTAAGTTAAAGTAGCGTGATATCCTCCATAAAAGGTAGGTTAGAGATGTTTTCAGTGTTTGGCAAGCCCTCTGGGCAACATTTGGAAGGTTTCAAGATATCCTAGAGCATATTTTTTAAGAAACAGATTTCAAGTCAGCCAGTAGGAAAACATGTGTATGTATTATGCGTACTGAAAGCATGCTAGTATGCAAAGCGAACAGCACTGTACGTAATGAGCGTAACGTGCTTTTCTGTTCTGAAAAGCTTATTCATACTATGGGGAGTATAAAAAGAAGCTCCAATGTGATTTGTTTCTGTATATTGTTTTCGACATATTAATAACTTGCAACATCGTAATTGCAATTCAGTTACTCATGAGCAACTTTTATTCCGCGTAAAATGCATAGCCTAATGCATTCCTTGACAAGGACACGTCGAAACAGTCTTTAGAGGATAATTTTCTGGAGCAAAGCTATCGTTTAGACTTTATGCGATAAAAGTACATTCAAGTGTAAAACAAAATATTATTCATAGCAGATGATGGAAAAAGGATATGCATCTGGGCACATCTTATTAGCAAGGTGGCTCAAATATTTAATCCATAATCGGGCATTAACCGTTATCCCATCTTTAACTCTTTCAAGCTCGTTCTCCAAGTTTCTTTTCTTTGCAGTTATTGTTAGCCTTTCATTGTAATTCGGCTCGGCATATCGAGTCGAATGTTCTGCCTTACTTTCCCGTTCACTGACCGCTAGAAAGCTGATTTCTCTAAAAACATTAATTTTCCTTTTAAGTATTCTATTCGATTCTAGAGCCACGTTCCGTATTTTCTTGATCATTCACAGATATAGCCTCAACTAAAAAAAACGTTTTATTGGTAATCGATAGTTTTTAATCTCTTTGAAGAGGAGGTAAACTTCCAAGCAGGCTCTTGTTTCCAATCATGCATGCAACACCACTGCGTGGCCTTACATATCGGCTTAAAAGATACTCCCGTATGGAGGGAACAGTGTTTCCTCACAGCGGAGTCGAGGTTCGATTTAAGATTATATTTAAGTGATGGATGTGGGCTGAGGCTTAATGAAGCAGAAAGGGTCAAGACGTCCGAGAATCAATGGCAGAAGGCAGCAAGAGAGTGAAAGGGAGATTGAGCTAAAAAGCAAGACTCGTCGTCGCAGCACCACGATCCACCGATGGATTTAAGATTAACCTCGTTTCCTTTTGGCCAAAGGGAGCCTAGTGGTTTTTCCTTTGTTCAGAAACTTGATCTTCTGCTCCTTCGTGAAGGCTCTTACCCATCGTTCATTCCTGTGTGCTTTTGTCTGTGTGTTTCCATCACGGCTTTCATTCTGCCTCTCATTCTTTTCCTTGACCCTGCATCAATCAGTTTTCCAACTCATAGAGTATGCTTAGTCACATGGCTCATGATGGTTCGCCGCCTTTACGACTCGAAGAATCCCGATCACCTTCCGGGACTAGGATCTCCGTTCTTGAGACACCGCGTGCTCATCACCTTATCTGTCTTATCCATGCTGCTATACAGCACTACAGGAAAACATGGGGTGTGTCTCTCTTTGTGTGGTAACCGACTGCTCCAAACTTAGAGTCGGCTTGGGACAAGATGAAGAAAATGCCAAGCCCATTATGAGAAGATAATCAATATAATCCTAACCGAGTTTTTTACACTGATTTGAATGATTTCACAAGTGTGCGAATGCACAAGCACACGTGTAAGCGGTGGAGGCGTATTGCTTTAAGTGTTCGTCTCCTGTCAGTTCTGATTATACTTCTGGCTTCCTGATTCTACTTCCGTTGCACCTCTGCAGATACGTGCCGTGCATAGAGAAAGTGGTAGAGAAAGTCTGCATATAATTTTTGGTCAATAGGATGTGGGTTTAAAGAAGTAGACTGATTGAATACCGGATATGTCTAAAAATGACCTGGATGAAAAGGATTAATTTGGAGGAACGAATCCGAGATAAAGAGAAGTTGGACTGCCGTTCATAAAATTATGATATCAGGATAGACCTGAACATCAGAGTTTTCGTAACACTGGCCTTAACGCGATTCTTCTCACGAGTAATATATTATCGGATACACCTCGTATAGGGTTCCATTTCTTAGTTTTTTTTATCTGATCCGTTCGATCTTTCTTCCATGATGAGAGCCTTAAAATAAAGTAAACATATTTGTAGACATATATCTTTGGCCGTAAGAAGCCAAAGAGTCTGCACTGGCGGCCCGCTGACGATATACTTTGTTTCCGAGTGAAGTGTGCTACCTTTCATAAGGTTTTTAACTGGATAGAGAAAATGCTAGCTGGGAACCAACGAGATATCAAAGCATTAAACACTGTAAGCTGGTTTCTTTTGTGGGCCGCGTGTAAACAATAGTCGTATTTTACTGAAAATGCTCTGACGATACATCTGTTCACGTTAATTGTGTATGATACTTTCCTGTGAGCACTGTGATAACACTGTGAGCAAACTGAAAAGCCTTGCTTTCGGCTAGGCATCAAACTCATACATTGATGTAGTTGCGGGCATAAGTCCTGTACCATACGCTTAGCGGGCAAGAAAGTGAGATCCTTTCAACCAAGAAAGTTCAGGAGTGGGGTGCTTCTGCTGGTCACTTTTCGCTTTATGAAAATTAATAAGCAATAATCACCAATACGTACATTGATGACAACTTTAAACGAAACGAAACTAGCCATGATCACAGTTTGCCCACCGATAACACAAAAACGACCGTGGGCATCTCTATTAAACTAAATGAGGGGCAAGTATTTTCCACTCACCCGACTCTCGTTCCCCTACACTTTTTATTCGGTTTGAATTGATCTATATTATTGGACTGCGCTGCGACAAAGAAATGGGCCTGCGATAAGTGAAACATTCCCGGTAATGCTGGCCCACAGGAAACAAAGCCCTCTTTGCTTACTAAAGACAAACGCGCATGCTTCCCACGCAGAAGATGCGGAGAAAACGTTATAGTGAAGTGGGGTGTTGACAAAGGGGCAAACACTCTAACACATATCCCAAAGCGTCGAATGCAGCATGGAATTCGACATTTGCTCAACATTGAATTAGGCTTTTTTCGGCAAATTATTCATCGTATTAGCTTGCAGCGTCCCGCTAACAGTTTATATTTTAAATGTGTGCGTAAAAATGTGCTTTTAGAGAAGCCCGAAAAACCAACTGAAGTTTAGATGCCTATCCGTATAGTTATTTCAATAAGTGTAGAATTTGACTCTTCTTGTGTACGTGGCCGTGTCTGACATCCAAAAATGCCTGCGCATGAATTTTTTCACTTCCGTTTTAGTACCCAATGCAACAACAGTGACAACCCAGCATTGTGTGTGCCTGATATGACTCAAATGTTTACATTATTAGCCGAGTCTATATGCTTATATTTATATGAGACATGCCTCGGCAGCAACAAAACAGAACAACGGTGGCTAAATAAACTTTAGTGCCAGGCCGCAGACCTCGAATAGGCGAAAGTCCAATGAGAAAAAAGGCGTCTATCCACCAAGCGCTCCATTGTTAGTCTCCAATTGTACTTCGGCTAACCTTGGTCCACGTTCATCCGATGGTTGAACAGTGGGTATTGAGAATGATGTTGGTACAGCCGTGTCAGTCAACTTCTCCCTTTCGGTCAGTTACTGCTCGGGACGGGCCTGTCAAGGTCGTTGAGAAGGAGTACGTCTCGACTCGTCACAGCTTCCCCAAGAAAAGCAGTTGTGTACCCTATGCGAGGTTGGGCAAAATAGCACGCAGACTAGCCTGTCCTGCAGACAAGTATCCCGTATGCAATGTAAAATAATCACCATGAACAACTTTAGGTATACTAACTATCCGCAATTGATGCGGATAGTTGGACGTACAGAATTGATGCGTGGGATCAATAATGCAATGAAGCAGACGTTGTCTCCTCTTGCGATGTTCATCCCATTAGACCGAAAACTGTTTGCTAAACATGTTTTAACAGGTGTATCTTCTAACAAAGTTAGAAATATACCCATAGCTTCGACTTACTTTTTTGCTTAAAATCAAACAAGTATTAATGGGACTCTTTGTAAACAGAGTGTGTGACCAAGCAACTAATCAGACGATTTGGGTAGCAAGATTAGTTACCCATATTTATCATTAATAAATATTTTTAGCCACGCGTGTGTTAAAAAACAATATTTGAGGTTGAGATAGCTAAACGACGAATGACATTTTTTGTTTCACTGCATTGTATGAATACGTAGAATGTTCGCCCCTACAAAGTACTATTCTAAGGCTGAAGGCAGGGTTTGGTACCTTGCATTCAGAGAGCTTCTTATATCGCATATATCTGTGAAACAATGACTAGACTACAGCTAGATCAAATGAAATATTGTAAACGTTTTCGGTTAGTTATATCTACCAGTGTCTGAGCACTTTTTTTTGTACAGACCGTTCAGATACCGTAGGAATTCGCTCTCATTCTGCTGCAAAATTCACGTGAGGAATTAGTTTACTTCGAGCCGATTTTACCGTCTCCGGGCTTTACTTAGCCCGATTCTGTTCTCACTTCGTGCGACCGTATTGAAAACTTATGCTTGAGTCTTTCCAGCATAGCTAGTTGTACATAGTGGAAACGAACGAACAGGGGTAGATGGGTAGTCAGTAACTGATAAGAAAGGGGAGAAACAGGCGAACTAGGGGCACGCCTTCGCGTAAAATTTGGCAATACCTCTGCAGCAAGTTTGGCTTTTGTTACGTTTACTCATCGGACAGGAGTGGGTTGGTCGTCTCTCCGTATCGCCTTTTCGGTCGATTCGACTTAGAGCAGCAAGAACAAGATACCGGTGGCCGCCCAAAAAGGGTGAAGCCAAAGAACTCACCAATGAAGTCTGTCTGCGCGAGTCGCCAGTTCGCGAACAGCCAAATGCTTGAAAAAGGAAATTGTGGGACTATTGGTGTAGCAGGAGATTGTAGGTTGAAGGATGCTAGGCAACGGCTGAGTAAAGTAACCGACTGGACAGGATAGCGGAGGAATCCGCGTTCCCACGTAGAACATTTCTTCAAACTGCTCTTCTATTCGTGGAAGCGTGTTCTGTTTAGGCGTACCCGAGACCACATTGCCTGTTCGACTGTTCGTACGCTGATGCTGCTATTGTAAGCTTCGGAACTCCAGACGGTTGGACAGTTTGAGTTTACGACCATGGAAGAAGGGGGCTTGTATTGGCTCGACCACGGAAATCGGGTATAGCGAAGGATTCACGTAGTTTACGGTATAAATAGGTTCAAAGTGGAAGTAATGAAAGAGATCTATCGGTGCCATGTTGATATTGAAATAGTTTATCCCCCGTTGAGACAAGTATTTAGTTACAATGTTTTATCATTTGTTCTTTGTAGTGTTGGTTAAGCAAACAAACTATCGTTTCGGTTGAATTTTAGTAGCATATAGGAGTTTTGATGCCGACACGTGATATGCAAATCGAGCGGCTGACGAGCTGCAAGAAACAAGTATTCGTTGATGAGCCATGTATACTGGACTTTGTGTCTGTAAGCAAGCCTCCTACGAAGCAACGATGATCGAACGATGAAGCAGGAAGATATGCTCCGTTTTTTACATCAAAGACGAATTCAACTTTTTTCCTCGCGTAAAGGTTTGCTTTATGAACCTGCTGCTAATAAAGTACTGCTTTAAAAATTCATTCATTCATTTCGTGTACAGAGCTGCCAATATCGTATATTACTATCTGCCGTTTCGAATTTTTGTGATTCTTTTAAAATATAATACGATAGCATACGCTAATTTCGCATAAAAAAAATTTTTGTGAAGTTTGACTCAGTCTAAATTCATAAGACACCGTCGCACTGAGACAATTGTATACCATCTTACATCGAACATCACACTTGTATTGTCGGATGATCCAAAGCGGCACATCATAACTACTCATTTTATAACCTTGCCCGCGTACCAGTGTATGGCTATTTCCTACGTGTCGCACGCGCCAAATGTTTCCAACGTCGCTATCCAGTTAGGTCCCTTTTGAAATGCCTTGTCGCGCGGATGTAATGAATTCAATAACCCAATAGGCGTTCCTCACCATGACCATAAACTTTGCGCTCTTAGTTATCTATATAGGGGGTCCACGGTTCCACTACCAGTGTTCCAATTTCCAACTCACCATCTACCCTTTTATTTACCCGATTAGGGCGAGGTTGTACAGTACAACCTCAGGCTAAAAATTCGCACTGTATAATTGGTGCAACAATTCGGTTTTTTGCTTTCGTGGCTTTTCTGTAGAGTACCATGCAGAGCATGAAGCACATATGTTGGGTATTTACTAGTACACTGCTAACGGTACAACAACAGCTTTGAACATAATAATAAAAGAGAATTTCCAAGCACTTCTTGTAATTGCAGCGTTATAAACTCCACGCCAAAACGAACAAACTGATTTCTTATGTGAAACAAAACGCTTATATATTATAGACGACTGTATTACTTAATTTCCAGCGAAGAGCTATAAAGGCGATTATTATCCAACAAGTTGCGTCATCTATCTCATATAGTTTAAAGGTTGATAGAAAGAATCGAGCTATATACAATTTTTGACCGGCACTAATGTTACGCATGGAGGTTATCAACGTTGGAAGTTTACTTTGATCATAAATGTATCTTTTTTAGTCAATTAGTTTGGTGTGCTTCTTTATAACGCTATTATACACTTGCAGTAACAGTACCATTCAAACATTATTTCCATATCCCCTTTACGTGTGTGTCTATATGACTCATTTACTTTATAACAGTGATGAATTAGCGGATAGTGCCCTGCCCTGTCGAAACACAGTAAAGGCAAATAGATTCCGTCACGTGGTATATATCTATAACCCTTTTTTTTAGCTTATGCTCGGTACTCTCCCTATTGCCCCAAGTCCTTCCATTACAACTTACGTCCCGTGGATGGCCTTAGCCCTTACGTCCATTACAGAAGTTCGCTTCGGCCAGCAATGCAAGTAAACAATTATTACCCATTTATGTAGTTGCTTCGGCAACGTCATGCAAGCCTGTCCTCTTGCATGCTATTATAATAGGATCATTCGCATGGTTACCCTAGCTTTTTCAAAGCGGCTTGAAAAGGAAGGAGTCATGAAAAATGGTGAACTCGGTTTTTATATGCTTCTAGTGCAGGCAGCGGTTTACTGTCTTCCTGGGCTGTTATTCTTTTTACTATAGGTATTCTGGCTGTCGTCGTCGCCATTCCAGTTGTATCCTAGCACTGCTACAATGAGCATGCGACTGCTGGCGGTAATACAGGGAACATAAAAAGACACGAGAATACGGTTTCTCTATACTAGGTGAAATTAATTGACCATCAAGTCATTCGGAGCACAGAGTTCGTTTTATTTTACTCGCCCAGCGTCAGTGGCTGATTGAGGAGTAAGGTGTGTAATTGAACTGAAAAGGTGGAAGTGGGTTCAGACTAAGAATGACTTCGCGCAGGGAGTTTATCCGTATGATCAAAGGACGAAGTTTCACTGCGAAGCCAGTAAATTTCTATAGATTTACAAATAGATTACGGTTAGTGCTCAGGCACATATTTTGCAAATTTGTGATTGGACATTAGCGGATAAATCGAACTGCGTTGGGCCATCTGGAACATCTGGAACTCGGCATATATATGCAGGATACGCATAAAAGCTGTTCATACGTAGCTCGTATAGTTGCCGTCAATAATGTAGCTCGTCGTGCATGCAGAGTTAAGCCTACAAATATTTAACGTGATTAGCTGTCTGATTACGGACACTGATTAACGGCAAAGCTTTAACACAATGCACAGTGTGTTAAATATTTTCGCACAGCGACCTTGGCGCCTAACCTTGAATAGCCGCCTCGGTGCAGTCATGCGCGTTTCCATACTGAGGTGGAAGGTGAGGTCGAGGTTAGTGTATATTTTAGGGTGCCGCTGGAGAGTCGCTTATTTACTTAAGCGTAACTGCATGACGCGTCCTATGGATGTGCACGACCGTATTCGTTTCTCTATGTACGTGTGCGGAAAACTTTCTTATAGGGGCCAGCAGTATAGGATGGTAAGTAAGAATTGGGTGAGAGGATTTGCCACGAGATGGGGAGGGGAACTCAAAGAGTTAATTTTGTCGCTTTTTTGCATTTGTGCAAACGTTTCGTCCTAAAGTGCGAGACCTTTGGAGTGCTTTCTGTGTCAGTCCCAGTAATTAATAGGACCGCTTGACGACGAAAACTAGTACACGTAAAACAAGGGCGGCGGTGCCAGACAAAACGAAGGGAGCTAGAGTGGCGCACAGCGTTTCGTTTATAGTGAGAAAACTCTTCCAACGGCGCAGCTTCAACTCGCAAGCTGGCGACACGCAGCTTCTGACAGCGTCCTTGCCTTCTAATATTCTGTTGCCAGTAAGCCGGGAACTAAGTGGCATATGGGTAGAGAATGGTATTATACTGAATGGTTATGAGTAATTACGGAGCGCAATGCTGTTCCACCGGTAGACGGCGTTGGGTAAAGCTCGAAACGAACATGATATGTACATTTTTGTTTAGCTGTCCTAGACGATTGTGGAGGCAGGCAGTGAACAAGGTTATGTTTCAAAAGAAATCGTTAGACGTCCAGCCAATGCTGGCAAATAGATGGCCCCAAACTAGAGTTGTCACATTGGCTCCGAAGTCCGTCTCCTTTTTCCAACTGAAGGCAGACAGAGGCATGGCGTTGTCTTGGAACAAAAGTTTACGTATGTAAGTTAAACGATGTGACCTGCGTACACACTCGGCAGCTTTTTGACGAAACGATGTAACTGAGCGGAGTGTGAAAAAGTCTAGATGAGCTTAGTTTCTCCGCTTGGAAGTCATCCTTTTCAACCAATAACTTATTCTCACAATGCAATTATATTTGCAACGAAAACTATCTCAATGCAGGTGATACAGTAGAAATTTTAACCTACATAATTTTCCACTGCTGAGGTCGTATAAGCGAAGCGCGTTCATATATATATATATATATATATATATATATATATA
>MNPL01004137.1:0-59693 GCA_002081605.1 Tropilaelaps mercedesae
CTCGTCGGTTAGCCATCTGCCTTTCGTTGCCAGCCCTTTATTGGGCTCGCTTATTAGGCAAATATCCATCGGTTACTTGAGGTGAATCTTTCCTACCATCTTGAAAAATACGCGGGTGCAGGCCACTGCTGTCATGAGAAATGTTTGAAGGCTTACAAGATAGACCCAATATGATCCTATTTCAAAGTAGCAAAATTAGACTTCTAAGTATTCGTGTCTAGCGCTTTCTAACAGAACTTTTTATGCGCTTAATTTGAAATGGTTGAACACTTGGCTCAATATCTTCGCCAGCTCTTCATTTTCCGAGAGCAGAAGATATCTGAAAAATTGGGAACTTCGTAGAACATGACGAGAGTTATTGTGGAAAATATGAAAGACAGATTCTTATAAAACGTTTTTCATTCTTCTACATTATGTTCGCACAGATAGACAACTACGGAACCAATCTATGTCAAACGCATATCTGGCAAAGAATGCAATTAGATACAGTCAACTTATTTAAAACTATCTACGTTAAGAAGAAATCCTCCAAACGCATAAATTTTGTACCAGAACACTGGTTTCCAGTACGGTAAAAAAATTGTTACCATGGCCATTTAATCATCATGTTTCGTATCTTCGTACAGTTTTTAGAACTGGTTACATTATTCGATGTCTACGCATAGTAAACCATTAGAACGTTCAAATGGTTCTGCTAAATCTCTGGAAGGATTGTATATTAAAGCAGCCGTACTAGTTCCCTGTCTAAACGAGCTCTGAGAATAACAATAGTGTTTGCATATGTAACGCGGCGTTTGACCCCCTTAGAGCTTTGAGTGCCTCTTATTATCGACATTTGTACACGCTTCTGCCTCTTATTTTTCGAATGCGCCAGGCATCTAGGGCAGCCCTGTATGGGCTAGATGATACAAATTCCTGAATTGAGATTTATAGTAGTGTATTTGTGCTCGTACTTCTAAATACCCTGTATGTAGCAACTGAGACCGCAAGGCGCATCTGGAGCTATAAGGAAAATGCTACTGCGTTTGATAAATGTAGTTTATTGAAGCTAACCGGTTGGCATCGTAAAATATTTGTCGTGCGCCGTTCGTTGTTCTTAGCTGGTTTATATATATATATATATATATATTAGTTATGTATAGTTAAGTAAGGCAGTTTCGGTCACGTATAAGAACTACTATAGGCCAAGTAGATTAGTGGCTCATGGTATACTTATAAAGGTATATGCAATCACAGCAAATGATAGGTAAGATTTGGTGGCAACAACTCGGTATTCAGTCAACGTTCATCATTATTGTTTTTTACTTTTTCTTGTTTTGGTAACGTATTATAAAATGGGATGCAAGAATTCATCGAATTTCACGAATAATTCTGCATAACCACAGGATCTTGGTATGCTTACTTTAAAGCCGTAGCACTCAAGCGTTACGCAGTTATCACGACACTTCGATGCCTCAGGGAAATGGGTACTAGAACTAAATGTACTGGTCTATATAGCGCTGTTTCTTTCGGTTGTTCTATGCAATACCCGCATAGGGAAGTCAAAATGTTACGTAATACAAACCCTAACAGGTTCCCAGAAGAAAAACATGTCGTCGCGTATACAGAAAGGCGAGGATTAAGCATGGAACCATATAAACCTATTTCATAAGTTCGAGTCCGCGCTGAAAGCCCTACGTGGTTCATCATGTTAAGGCTAGCAGATCTGTAGTGTTAAGGTCGGTAGGTTGATAAGCTTTAATATGATCAGAGTTACTTTTGCCCTAATATTATCAAAATGAACAAGCTATGCGTCCGAGATTTCACTCTTTCTGTTTGTTTTTATATTTGTAGTGGCATTATGTAGATTCGCTTGGTCCAAGTTGTACATACATATATCTGATTACGTGAGTTGAACAATCGCGATCCTGTGTAGGTAGTCTAGCTCATAGGACAAACATCCATTTAAACATGACTCTAATGCGGGCTAACTTATCTGCATCAGAGTTGGACTTGGGATAGTTCATTCAATATTTTTTTATTGCGCGCGTGTACTTTTTTTGCTGGTATTTATTATGCATCTCTCTCGCGGCGGAGCTTCTTGTCTGGCGAGATCTGCAACCCCACCTAATTGAAGAATACTACGTTATAATTTCCGAATAACCTAGTTATAGACCTCAACGTGTATGCATACTCCAGTGAATAATTCTCTAATCTGTATAATTTTATTTAAGTCGAGCCCTGATTCCGATTCATTTATGTTATTGTGTGATATATCTTTTTTGCTTTTTGTAGAAAGAATGTAAACGCTGAAAAAACTATAGTTCCATAACAAAACATTACCTTTATTGTACGTAATCCCCGTAAAATAACGTTGCATTTTTTCTAAGATAGGAAACAAGCACAAAATTAATTAATTACTAATTCGTTCTCCCTGCGTGATTTAAATTCATTAATAACGAAGGACATTTTGTGGTTCGCTCAGTGGCCATTTTTTTCATTATGTTGCATAAAGCCTATGATAACATTTTCCTAGTTTATCTGCATAAACTTTTTTCATTCTAGCGTATATGTTTAAGCCTTATCTAACAGGGATCCCGGTCTAACTCAAGACTGCAAAAAGTTATGGTCACCTAGTTTCTGAATGTCCATTACCGACGCCTCAGGAAAACAGCTTCGTTCTACGAAGGCCTTATAGATTACGGAGAAACGTCTCGTTGGAGCGTCTATTCGCACAAACTCCTTTTGCCTCATTCACATAGACGCATTCGAATACTAAGCACGAAAGAAGGTTAGGCGTTCACCTATAGCTTCACTTAGACTCACTGGACTCAGGGAAACGTTCGTTTGGTGTCAGTGAGCCGGATGAATCAAGGTTGAACTGACGGCCACGATCGTTCATTCCACGGGGGACTCTGTTTAGCGTTTACTCAAACGACTGCGACCAGCGGGCCTGCTCTGTCGCAATTTTCCCCTTCCTCTTTCTTATGCAGTTATTCGTAGAGAGGGGTACACTTGTTTTCTTGTCACTTATATTTCTTGTCACTTGTCAAATATCTGACATTAAATAACGGCTCAAAAGCGTATAAAATACAGACAAAAGGCGCCATCGCAAAATGTTTTGTGAACATAGAGTTATATGGCATCCATTTAGTTTTACTTGGTAGGCCAGTGGCCCCGTGCATTCGCATGCTTCTTGTGGCTGGAACAGACAATGGTGCAGGATTTCGATCCCCAACATTGCACATTGTCCTCTTTAAAGTGCATCTTCCAATGTGACGTGCTGGTGATATTTTGGACGTTAATTGTTGGCTTATGGTCAGCTTTGAAAAGCGTGACAAAAAAAAATAGATTTGTTTACTTAGCGGCCCACCGTGCATGTAACTTGCACGTCTCTCTACAGATCAAAATGTGCCTAAGTGAGGATACGGACGGAGAGTGTATAGATAGATGTTGGCTCCGAGCTTTTCTCTGACGATAATCATGATAGAATTTTCAAGGCTGCGCCAGTTTTAGGAGCACTCAGCGTTCCGAAAACGGAGGTTCAGCCAAGCAAATAACATTAAGCCACTGTAAAGGAACGTATGATATATATCAACTAACAATTCTAACTAAAAAGTTCATCCAATTAAAAGCTGCAAAATTAAACTACTAGGTACTATAAGATTTCTACGGTCTTGGCTGGCCTCAACAAAATCTGATGTAATAACAGATGCCTTTTTCTAAACCTCAAGGCTATAAATACAGCTGTTAACTTAACGGCAAAAATGACATTGTATGACTGCATGACTCTGTTATCACTTTAAGTTCACGTTCCACTCATAAAACTCAGAATATCAAACCTACAGAAGTTCTGTAACTTTAGAGATGTCATCTTCATTTTTTCTGCAGTTCATTCGCAACCCGTGCAGCAAAAACGGCTGACTTTTGAACACCTGCTAGAGTGATGCAATTGGCCAGAGGATCCAATTTAGCATTTGGCGTTTCCACTATGTAAGCTCTATAATGGAACGACCACAGAAAATTCCTTTCAAAAATAATTATAGAATAAAAGCAGGCGCGAACCACCGTTTCTTCATATAATACAACAATAACCGTTAATCGAGCAGAGAGTCTTATTTAAACTTTGCTCGAAACCAAAATGAACTATCTGCGCAAAAAAGCACGCTACTTAGTGTTCTATTCATTACGTTAATAGTTCTACTTTACAGAACATTCACCTAGGTTAATGCGAAATTAATTAAGTTAATAGTGCGCCAAATGGCATTTATTGGAAGAGCAGCAAGTTATCCAATGCACCTCTTAAATAATTCTATTTACAATGTATAGAATTAATGGATAATGAATAGAAAAATAGGCTGTAAGTTAATATAACGTACATAACTAGCCTGCCATCCGTATTTACAATCCTGGTCACATTTTTCGGGGGTATAGTTTTACTGGAGCCGGAAAAAGTTGCCAATCTAGTTTTTACAACCTTTTCAAGAAGTTAATGAAATAGAATTTGATTGAATCCTCTAACTTGATGTCAAAAAACATTGAGACTAAACTACACATCTCTGCTGCCCCGAAATAAACGGAGTGTGCAACTGGAATTAAAAAATACTATAAAAATTAAATGGATTTAGAGTTCTTGTTGTAGGGGTATCGAGACTGCTAGATCAAGTTTACGTAAGGTGCTATATCAAGTAGTCAGAACAGGCAATACCCTCAGGGTTTAGGGCCCTCTTCCTATATATAGGTATTTCTCAGTCCATTTGTTGAACAGAAACACATACAAACTGGCACTCTTCGTTGTGGAGTGGAAAAAAATTGTCGAATGCATAGATACACCCATTATGTGTTCATTGAGTCATCCTTATTTGTACATGAATGTTATACCTCTTTTGTGTCACCCGATCGTTGTAGTATAAAGTATGTTATTTGTACATGAATGTTATACCTCTTTTGTGTCACCCGATCGTTGTAGTATAAAGTATGTTATTCTCTTCAGTAGTTTAGTAAAATTAGTTCGTACCCATCGTTTTCGCGTTTGGTAGCACAAGAATGTGCCCATATCGAAATATTAGAGAGTAGAAGAATTCACTTGGAAAATATACACACTCTCATATTCAATCACGCCTCTCAACAAGAAATACGGTCACCCGTCTAGCCACTTTTGTACGATAGACAAGATAAGGCTGCTTGGCGTTGTCGTGATGCAAAAAAGCAGAATCGTCCCGGGTGCATCGCAAATTAATGAAATAATACTAGAACGAAGAAAAGACACCCGTAACAGTTTTACAGCTCTTTCGGTTTCACAGCTATTCAATGAAATCTAATTGAAGAAGCAAGCAATGCAGATTTGGCAAAGAATAATGCGCCTATCGAAGTGTTGAATACGAAGCGGAGAGAAGACGCAACGAATTTCTTGCACAGAGAGCTTCATCACATACGTCTATAGGAATACTAAGCTTGACCGCCATCCCTACGAAAAACGCTTCCTCCATTGCACTCTACACGTTACAGAAGACTATGAAGCCCTTTTTTAATTGAGGAAATTGCCTGTTCAGGATTATCCATTTCGTAGTCAATGACCTCGCATAGTCAATTCAAAGCCACTTGTACTATTGCCAAGAAGCGGGTGAAAGACAAACCATTTTTAGAGTTGACCACCAATTAATACTGAATTGATACCGCCTGTTGAACTACTTTGTAAGGCGGACCCTATAACTATAAATGTGGAACAGCGGGGATAGAAGCTGTGCACCTACGTGTCTCCTCCGGTCGTAAGGCGCACTCGAATGCACCAAGCCACCGAGCCCGACACGACACTTAAATGACAATGCCGCAGTGACAATCCCACACTGGTGGTCATATAAATGAATGAAAAAGTGGCAGGCGTCATTTACATGTGCCGGATTATTACGGTATGTAGATGTTCGTGTTTAAATATATCGATTCGTTAGTCCAAGCTACGTGGAAGCACCGAGTGATCCTAGACGGTAAGCTTCCAGCTCAGGACGATTACCGACTAGCAGAATCAATTACACGGCTATGCTACTACGCAATAAAATACTGTGCTATTGTCTTTTACTACGCAAATTATTAAATTATATAAAGCAAGTCCCCCAGAAGGTGAAGAGATAAATAGAAAGTGAAGTTTCAAATAATTTGGCGTGACGTGTGCTAAATTCTGCTCATATTAATGCGGACATACAAGCACGCTGACATGCAATGCGTTTGAAATCAATCGCGATATTTTACCTCAGAAACAACAGTCAGATCAAAACAAAAGAGATATGATTGCAATCAAACATTTTGCTTTCTGGCTGCTCAATGGTTGTTCATTGGCCAGGATACAGCAACACACCATAGTGCAAAGTTTAAACAATATTACTACATTTTTGGCTTTAAAGATTTATCCTTAAATGTAAGCTGCTGTAACCGAGTGTATCTGTATTCATGTTTTGGGGGACCAATCGTGGTCATGGTGTTAGCGATTCAGTGGCTATTTCTGAGCTGTATCGTATTGAGATTGTTCTAAGCTAACCTTGTACGCACAGACAACTAAAGTTTATTTCCAACCCGTAGCCTCGTAAACGGTAGTTACAGTGGATAGTACCTGTCGTTGTCGTGTAGTCTACGCTGGCATAGTGGACAAAACTCGCATAAAGATTAGCCCTAGTCAAAACCTGTCCTTGAGACAGATCCGAATGTTTTCACACACATTTGGCAGCGGTTGATTATAATCGAACGTCCAATAATGTCACTCTCGCCTATATCACATTTTGGTGCGCAGCCAAGATTACTATCAGAGAGGAACATCGCGTTCTAGATTTTTCTAATTTTTAAGAACTTTGTCTACATAGTCGATCTTTTTTACCTTCTAGATCTTTACTGCCATTCAATTGCCTTACCTTGTTGCACACCGACTTCAAGTTGTTGATGTTCGTATCTAGCAATACGCGTGTTGTTCAACGCCTGCCGTGAAGTTCTTTGTGGTTCGTTGTCGTTCTTTTCTTCGCTGCGTTGCTCTATAATGATTCGCAATCTGGTTCTGTGTTATTTCCACACCAAGTTGTTCGTCCGTCCGCCTGTCTACCTTTTATTTTATTCTTCTCGTGTTTCGCTCCTGGTTGTTAGATCAGCACAAGCTCAAACGGTGCGGCCATTCACGGCCACTATTACATATTACGTGGACGAGTGTAAATATGTGGGTGCGTGATTCACCGAGTCCGATCAGGTGAGCGGAGGTTGGTTCCTTGGGCTCAACTGCTTCTTCAACTCTGTCCGGGAGTCAGCTACGGGCCCTTTTAAACCACCAATATGCAACTCGGCACGAAGACGGACATAGGCCATCATGAAGTGCCGTCACCCCTTCGCGTCGCTTTTCCGCCCACCAGGCAAGAGCACTTCCCCGCAAATACCCCTCTTATTTACTTCACACTCCATGATCCCCTAGGTTACTGCTGCCATGTTGAACTGCGTCCGTTTTCCTGGCCATTGGCGCGACCGCCTTGGAAGTTAGGGGTCGAGAGGGAGAGAGGCGTTGTGGGCGGAGTCTCGAAAAACGGGCGAACGAGAGACTTAGACAAGGGTACAGGCGCGTTCTGCAGCAGTATTCAGCGAGGATGCTTACTAACACCCCACATAGCACAGAGCAATACTGTTCAGTCGTACGACTCACCGCATTCCCTTAACGCTGGCATCGCGGGAGAGCTGAGAGTTGCCCGACGTCATAGCCGCTACTCATACATTTTAGCTGCTTATACATCACAACTACTCATACATTATAGCTAGGCGTGCTGGCCGGCCGCGACTTTAAACTTTGCCTGATTGCGTAGTTGCTTGTCAGTTATGGTTAGCCGCAGGTAGCACTGGGAGTTCAACAACGACGCTACATACGCGTAGAAGTCTACGCGTTCGATATCAGCAAACTTCAATATGATCAATGAAAGAATTCCGTGATCTTGTAGCTAGTATACGATCAGAATAAACATTAAATCTACGGCTAAATTAACAGGCTTGTAGCAAATGACAAGTTTGTATGTTGGAGAAGGTAACATGGAAGAAGCGTTGTTAAAGAAATCAACCTGCATACATAATACTCCACGAGTCGAAGCAAAATCCTTTAGAAATTAGAATACTTGGGAAGTAGTTGTACGAGAATTGTTTCTTTGATTGTAGTTGGATTTGTTGTTTTACTTCAAATTTATTTTCATGGGATACTAATACTAACGAGATGAGTTTAGTTAAAGATCTAGGTTGTGACTGGGCTCTTCTTAATTGTCGACAATGCGTTGACCCACTAAAAATGTACTACACTTGAATTATGCATCAGAAAGGGTTCGAACTTTAGTAAAAGTGGTTGACAATGGCAACATTACATCTATATATTGCAAACGAAGAGTTTCTTCGGTATACGGGTCTGCCATGCTTTTACAAGGAAGAGCCTTAGCAGGGCGAAATAGACTTCTGGCCACAAGGGATTTTTAGAAAGGTCTGTGTCTGTAATAACCTTATTCCAATGCAATAATAACAATAGATGAAGAGAGTAAATCATTTCGACGGGAAAAATCATGACACACAGATTATGAGGCGTTATGTGGTTCATGCAATACACCATTTTTGCGCGTGCTTTTCTAACACGTTTCCAAAAAAGGGGAATATTTAGCAAAAAAAAATTGTTACATGTATGAACATATTTTTAATTGTTTGCCTAAGAAACCCACGATTTCAGAAAAGGTAGTACCTCATATCTTAAAAGATTTTTCGATTTTCCCTATCATTTTAAATAATGACTGACACGGTTGACTAACAGTCCCTTTAGAGAAATTTTCGAAATCCCTGGCATATGATAGCATAGGCCGAAAACACTGAAAACAGGCATATGGTGTATAGTTTAGCAAATGGGGCTGGTTACGCTTTTTGTAACGCGGCTGCTGAAAAGAGGGTGGTTTTAATCCTGCTAGTAGCATGACGTACAGAGATGCCTGATCTTATCATGGCTCGTCAACTAATAAAGTGCATAGCCGTACGTTCCTGGTCAAATAGGCTCTGAAAAAACTGATCAATACTAATACGTGATTCGATAAAAGTATTCTAGAAGGCCAGTTTGCATAGGATATATTGGGTTTTATGATTTGCTATAAAACAGACGATTTCTCTTTAAAATCACGTTTGGTAAGCAAATCATACAAATAACAGGAACATCACGCTGATCCACGCCACGCTGATTCAATGTTTTGATCTTCTTGTTATTTTCACAGGGGTAGCGACTCTTAAAGACTGAACACTAACTCTGTAACCTAGTCCCTGTTAAAATGAGTTAACTACTATATACTAAATAATGAAATTTAAATACTTCTTTAGATTAAAGGGTCGTTTTATGGAAATGGGAAGCCTTGTTGTCTTCCAAGTTTTTTGGTTTTTCTAATAAAGATCTGCCCAGGCAAAATTGTTTATACCGTTTAAATCCAACCAATAAGGGCAATATCTATTTCCAAAAACCTGCGTTTTTGCTTCTTAGACTTAAAGAAAATCTTGCTTCATACAACTTCATCAAGTGATATTTTGTCAACACGGATATTGTACAACTGGATTGTAGCACCCGAGTAGCACTTATGCTGTTAATGTAAGTTGTAACATACATCGATATGGAAATTCGGGAAAATAGTGACTCGTCCAAATGACTGACTGCTTGTGCTAGCGCTTCGTAATATCATTGAAGCTGTGTAACTCAGAAGAGTTACATCTTTTTTATCTTTTTTATACCGTTCAATTGCCGTGGAGAAAAACGGTATGAGGGCCTAATTTTAAGAGCTGCGTCGTCTCTGATCACATTTTTCATTTTATAATATGCTTAGGAGTATATATGGTAAATTTAGTGTTTGTTGATATTACCAGCGATATCAAGGCCTTTATTGGTGCACATTATTAGTATGTCAATGTGAAATGTTTATTTAAATAGAATTGCGCTTAGAGACGAAGGTATTCTGTGCCACGAAGGCCTAGCATTAAACGAATAAAAATGGTATTTGTGATCGCTACGGGCTGCTCTGAATACACCGCCCTTCTATATGAGCCGTTGTTGATTAAGTCACGGGGCACAGTTACTTGAGTTACTTAGGGCCTAATTTAACAGAATGTGATGGACCTAGTTCTCATGTTAAAACTACTGCTAGCTCCTAAAAAAAATGAGAGCGGACTCAAACCAAATAGTTAACGCTTCCAGACCCAACCTTTTATATTCGACCGACTACTTTTACTCGTGGATTTCGTAACCACCAGCTGTTCCATTCCATTTGGTCATGGAGTATTTATGCTGAATATAATCAATAACACTGCTTGGTCAAACAAAACAACAGTGGGCAAAATTATTAAAACTAAAGGAGACCTTTCAAATATGCTTTGGTGTAACTTGTTTTCGATTTTCTTTTTAACGACAATAAATTTAAAGACAATGAAGCGTGGCTTTATTCCACTATATGAAGCGAACCTTCCCAAAACACACTGGACTCCGAATTATCGAATAATGTGATTTTAATTCTAAAAACTCATTTTGTATCTTTTTTTCAAGTAAGCCAATACATCGCTAAGAGGGAAGGTTACTGACTGATCTACCGCTGACAAGGTCCTATATCTTTTACTCAGAACCGCCCTGCCGAACTCTTATTACCTTCGAAGAACTATTATAAATAATTACCATAGATTTTATACCTTCAATATATTTTAAAAACATTGCGTTGCATTCACAGCATTCTATGCCTTTTGTTCTTTGAAATTTATAAAAACAGTACTATAAATTACCAATGTTCCAATCAAATACATATAATCCAACATCTTCGAACGCGATAGCCAGTGGAGTTGATCTACCAGCAGGAAACACATCCTAGCGTATTGTGAGTCGATCTGCGAAAATCATCGTCACAGTCCAAAAGATTACTCGGCATTCTAATCAAGTGCTCTCTAGTATGAATGTGCCCTTCCATGGTGAAACTCGTAGGAGATCACAAAATAAATAATCGCAAAGGATACCGCCGTGCATCATACGTACAGTATGCGGGTCACAATCGTAGGAGACCCTGTGTGAAACGATTTGCGGGTAGTTGAAGCACGAACTAAGGATGTGTGATATATATTCATTCTTGTTGATGAAAAGTCTCGCGAATGGACAGTATAACTGCTCACCAAAATTATCATCAAATTCGTTCAAGTAAAAGCTATGTTAAGTAATAAGAATTTTTTTTTAGGATTTATCTAACGTTAAAAGGTGAAAACGCAGATTATTGAAACTATTGTCGTTGCTTCAAGGTCGCATGTTTGTCGCGAATTTTGCTAACGTTCGTTCACTAGCTTCCCTTTGTCTCAGGTTGCTTTGACTTGACTCTAGCAGTAATCTCGCAACGCTTAAAATCTCTTTTTGCATAGTATTACATCAGCACTACTATTTAGCAAAAATTGTACTACAGGCCGGTGATAAACGTATCTTTGCCCTAACCTGACGTTTACAATCTGATAGTTTCTTTTCTTTCAAAAAATGCTGAAATCAGCCCATGGTGCCACAATAATAAACAGATTTGTGTAAAAATGGTAAAAAGTAAAAAGGTGAAAGTAAAAAATGATAAAAAGACATATTAGGTCACATTTAGATTTTAAATAATGTATCGAAATGAACAATGGGGTTAGCGCGAAATTTAGTTTCACTTCACAGTTAGCTTCACTTATTAATCAAATGCATATAGTTGGTGTATTTGGCACTACCAAATGTGTTTCTCCACCCTGTCCAAAGTTTGACAATAGTTTCGAAAATGAAATATCTTCGATGAAGATATTATCAATTCTGTAGGTATGTATTTGACGTCAACATAGATGTGGTACATATTAATACCACCTTATTCCAGGACTAACCTTTCTGTACGCTGCTATGACGTCTACATCGATGCATAATTCCGGGGCGAGTTCAGACTGGCTTAATTAATTGCCGCGAAAAAGCCAATCTGCTAATTGACAACTTCTTCAATTTCACAAGCAGACGCTCGATCTTAGGGCGAATCTTTCTCGCAGAGCAGTTGCTTGCTATGTCTCTGGATAGCTTCGTCGGAAATCGTCGACCAATGCGGACGTGGTCTGGTTTTTATGGCTATGCGTAGAGTCGGCTAAACTTTTGCGAGAACAGGCGCACTAGACCTTCTCTCTCGTGTTTAGATCCATGTACGCGCAAGCGTAACATTCGGGCGCTGGTGTGATTTCCAACCGGATATAAGGTAAGTCAAACGGGCTGATGGTCACTACAGACTCGTCTTGTCACTACACGCATTGCCTTGTGAGCCCCTTTTCATCTAGTCTAATAAACTTTGCCTTGGAATCTTGGCCCGTTACTTCATGCGTATACTTCGCTATACGTTATTGAACAATATCTACTCCTAAACGAGCCTAGATCCTACACTTGCCACAACTGAAGAACACGAAAGCAACTTACATATAAGCAGGCTGATACAATGATGCGTACCCAAGGATAGGGGCGTTGTGCCGTTTAATATGGTCCATTGAAATAAAATTTTCGCAAAATTTTGCCGATGACAATATACATGGAGCAATAGAATTTGAAAACACATTCTACAAACAAAAAGGGCATCTTCAAACCTATCCCGAATCAAAAACCCAAATCAAAGCACATATACCAAGACTGTGCCCACTAGCGTAAGTTGTTTCCGAACATACTTATGAATCCTTGGTAATTCAGAGAGGCTGTCCAATGATTAAGTTCTTAATGGCAGCGTCTAAAAGAAATCACCCAAAAGTTATGCATTCGTCTTGTAGGTGTATGGCAGGGTAAATGTTGACTAACGTGAATATTATCACAAGGACAGGGTCTTGCAACGGATTAAGCATCTGTTCAAAGTAGATGCGCAGAAGTATCTGTTCTAGAACTTGCAGTAGTAACACCGCGTGCTATTTATCGTATTGGCCTAGCATAAAACACGTTTAGTAAATAATGGTTTCTTGTTATATGTCAGACTGGATCTTCATGAGGAAATGTTGTGGACGCTTCTTTATGCTGTGATGTTATTACTATTTGCATTATGACAGTGGACTCTGAATAATTTTCTTATCGCACTTCTGTTCATCTCTCTCTTAAAATCCTTGCGCAGTCAAGGGCAGACATAAAGCTAACAGTCGCGTTGATGGTTGGCTAGCCTTAATGACAATTGTCTTCCACGCTACGACTTTGCTCAATGGCGTTAGCCAAACGTATATGTATAAGGGAAGTAAATAGAATATACAAGGGTAAGCAATATATGCAGCTGTGAAACTCAGTTTTAATGAACAGGTGTGAGTTCTAAGTGAATTGTCGGACAATCTGGACGTCACTTCGTGTTTTCCTATTTTTACCTATTTTTGTTTCAATGGTAACAGCTACTGATGTAATGGAAAACTTTGACTTTGAAGAGTCTGTACGACTGTTACGAATAAATGATATAATTAACTATAAGTTTTTCCAGACAGCGTATGATAATAGCCAGACAATGACTCTGGGCAAGTTTAAACTAACTACAGCACGCACCCACATTGTATTGTTTTACTAATGTCCCGTTGTTTTGTCGGCGTCATCTTATTATATAAACTATTAGAAGAGTAGTAAATAACACGCGTATTGAATTTTACTCGTCAATTTTGTTAATAATAGATGATTCAATATAAATTTTGTAGTTAATGCAGGCGTTTCAGACCAGATTTATCTAGTGACCATTGCTTGAATTCGCAAGGGGCCATTGACACTGTAATCTCCGCCACCGCCGACCTCGTGATAAAATGCTATGTAATTTATTTTGATTCTGTTCAATATAGCTTGTTTAACAGAAACGGCTTGTATTCGTCTTATCAATGAGAGCTACTTATCTTTTTTATTTAGTAAATAAACGCTAGCTACAAGCCTTTTGAGAAAAAATTTAATACACCTACATACGCAGCAGGGTGCGCTCATGTCAAGCTACGCATAAGTGTTTTCCTATGGAACCCCAGTAAGCTTAATTGCTGAAAGGTAGTATCTTTTTAGAGTTTCATTGATTCATTGCTTAAATACGGAATCTGATGCATGTAGTAACAAACCTTTATTTGATGGTACTTTTAGTGGTTTAAGAGGAAGCGATGGTGGGTGACGAATCGAGAAATTCAGTACCACCGCTTCGACAGATGTATTCTGGTCGTTCGGGAAAAGATTCAAGAATCGTAGAGATCATATCGAAATTAACTGCGTAAGTTTTTGGTACCTTCCGTCTTTAATATGTGAATGACTACAGATGTTTAATGTCATTCATATCAAACAGTTGCTGTAGACGCGCGCATATCGTTTGTAGACATATGCGCAAAATTTTAAATGCTTACCGCGCTCTGAAGCAGATTTTCTGTAGTGCATAACTATTGCTTATTAATTCATGTAAATCACGAGCAACTTGGCCAAACGGTAACAAGTAGGACCTCAACAATAAGCGCGTGTATGTCGCGTGTATGAGGTTTTGAACAAAAGAGCTTTCCCATATAGTCCACCACATACTGTTCTCTTCGACAGCCGTTCTCTAACTGTATTTGCCGAAGGCTTAAATATAACGGAAAAATAACATTGTTGTTTGTAGTCGAGATATTTCTATATTTCTTTATTATTAGAAATAGATGCAGTCTGAAAGCGATGGATTCAGGCACAAAGCATTTTTAAAATCTAAAATTAAATATTCATTGGTTTTTTCCAACAGGAAACGTACAGCGTGTTGGTTGTCTAATCTGACAAAGGCCTGAAAAGGGTCACAAACTCCCAGAGGATATAAACGGCGTGAGCTGGAGACTTTCAATTTGAATAAGGGCGCCAAGTGCCAGCAATTTAAGTGGCATCTTGAATTGGAGTAATTGTTATATAACATTACAACTTTATTACTTACTAGTAATTAATAGTGTTCAGTTAATAAAAGTAAAGTTTTATGTCGTAATCAAGTTTTGTTCAAAATGGGAATGATGTCCGCTAGAATTTTGAAGGATAGGGTTGGATTTGACCAATTTATAGTCTTTATGGATACGGCCTTAGTAGATGCGCACCCGCGTGCTCCACTGAAAGCTGTTTCATTTGTGTCGTTTCCCTTATTACATTTCGGACATTCAATAAATGCGGCCAGATAAGGGGTATAACGAAATTCAATGCCTGCTGATATTCGTCCTCTCGTTAAGACACTGTCTAGAAACACAGCTCTCCTAGCACTAGCTTGACTTTGACAGCCGCATGTTGAGTTGCGAATAGCGGAATTCTACATGAGCTACTGATCGTCTCTAAAGGAGAGGTAACCGCTACGTCTGTTGACCCACTTGTTCACTATACAATACAAATGTATACTCGAATAAATTCCTCTGTAATCCAGCACCCACCTTAGTTTGCTAATTCAAAGCAACCCATTCTTTTTCAGCGCGATTGGCACGTTCTATTATCCTGCCATTTTCCGCAAAACTAAATATCATTTAATGCTGGAAGGTTACTTTTGCATGTACTCTTGCCATTTTAGGTTGTGCACTGATATATTTAAAACAATACTCACCTAAGGGGATAAATGCAATACAAAACATATAAGGCAGTGAGAAATGAAGAATCAATTGTAACACTTGTTTTCACTTGTTGCTGAGTTGATCCATACCCATTATCTGTAAATATCATATGATTTAACATATATTTTCGCGAATGGTTTTCAGTTAAATGTTTTAACATAGTCTAATAAGTTGAAACGTTTGTCCAGCGGCTGAAGAATAAATAAAGTTTCCCCCATAAATAAAGTTTCATGTAAATGTGCAATGGCAAGGATACGATTCGTGGACCCGTAGGTGCGCAATCTCATACCAAGCCACCGAATTCGATACCACGCTCGGGTCTTTCTTGAAGACTGAGCATATCTAAAGTCGCTACACAGGTGACAACCATACAATGATCGCGAAACAGAAAAATTGCGTATTTGTATCGACTTATAGCCCCCTAATTTGGCGCCCTGTGCTCTGTAGAATTATATTTTTGTAGTTATATATACGAAAGATCGAAGAACAAATCAATGAGGTTATCGACGCGTACAGAAACTGATTCCATATTAGAACTCTACCTTCTCACAAATAATAACTCTTTCCAGACAGAGTCGAAAGGAAAGAATAAAATATGAGGATACAGTAGAAAACCCTGCGCAGTGTGAAAGGCCCATACACAAAAAAGCTTTCTGATAAGGTTATGTTTCCATTTTCATGTAAGATATAAAAAGCAGAAGCTATATCCATTTCGTTCTATAACTGTCATTTTACGTTTGAAGAATAAATGTCAATGCAGTCTGTTACCGAAATGGCTTAAGTCGTACGCGCATTTTCTATGACCTGGAGGGTACAAATTTCGATCGCTGCGTCATCAAGCAGTCGGTCACTCTGTACTCCTCCAAAAGCAACTCGTCCGCAGCAGGCGGTACGGCAAGGTGTAAGGTATCCCGGTAGTCAGCTCTGAAGGCTGGCCGCCCTACCTTGGCCCATGCGAGGGCTGCGGCTATTAACCTTGGCTTTCAACCAAGGTCGATGAGGCTCATCGGCTCCGCGGAGTTAGCAGCACTTCGGTGTTGTCTGCGGGGTGTCCTGCTGCCTGGGGTTCAGGCATAATATGGCGCCGGCCATTGACTTGCCATTGACTGCCATAGCCTTGATATTTAAAATGAGGTTTTGCTTCACTGAAACTAGTACGCGCAAGCCCAAGTTATGATTCCATGAAGTGCGCACACCGCGTAGGACTCATGCAGCTTTTAAGGCGGATTTAAATCCGCTCGTTTTGGCTAGACCAACACGATATTCACGTATAATTTTTTGGTTTTACTTGTAAATGGTGGAAAGCCTAGCATTGACTTCTTGGCTATTCACTACTTAACACACGATATCGTCAGGGTAACGTTGACCAATAACGGCAAAAGTAAGTTTAAATTTACCTCAAGTATAGACAATATCTTTCAATTTACCCTGGCTACTCAGTTTACCACAAATGAAATCTATGAAACGATTCCTAAAAGCAGCCTTATGATAGAATGCTTCTATTTTATTAAATACTAAATAAAGACCACCTGGCGGTCTTAAATAAAATACCTTTTTTTTCAAATTGACCTGGCAAAACCAGCGAGCGATCTAATGCAGAAACTAAGCGGTTTAAAATTGTCGGAGATAGAAGAAATCTACAACGAAAGGTATCCCGTTGAAGATAAGACTCAAGAAACTTTCTGACTGTTATGCATCTCAACAAAACTAGAATTCTCGACAGAACTTAGAATATTCCTATAGTAGTGTGTATTCCCGCTTTAGCGAAAATAATCAGTGGTAACCATAACTTTACTGAAAATAAACTAACATCAGGCAGATGCCAGCTTCGGAATGCGTTTACTTATGTAACAACGCAGCAAATACTCGGAATAAAAAAAAAGATAATTTTACTGCCCGCGAACTTTGACTTTATTTTTGTTTCAGTTCCCTCTAAAGGTATAATTTTTTTTGGTTTCAGTAAAAGGTTTTTTTAAAGTAGTCATTCTCAGGCTCTTCGGATCGTCAGCGTGTTTAGCGGGCGATTGTGGCAAAAAAATATATCAATTAGCACAGTGGTTAAGATACATTATTCTGGATCGTTAATATTCGCAGTTTAGTTGTATATATATTTATATATTGTTTACATATTGATAAATTGTTGATTTTTATGGAACGGCCATAAAGTGCATCCACTGACATATGATGCAAGATTGGTATCTCGCATCTATAAACTAACGCTGTAATTTTGTTCGACAACTATATCTAAAAAAAGCTACTGCAGATAGCACGCCCATTTTCTACTTGCTTTTATAAAATCGACCAGCATATAAATGCGCGTGACAATTTTTTTAATATCTCAAATCATCAGTTGTACTAAGGAATAACTGTATATACAGAGGCATTGATATTAAGCGTGAAGCACATACTTCGAAAGAGCAGTAGACTAAATAAGTGCAGAAAATGTAGAATAATAGTAAATATAATGAATTTTTTACCGTCAACGTCAGATGACTTCTTATGAAATCGCAATTAATTCCCCTGCAACGACAGATCTTTCCCTATCTGCTTCGCTCGAACTCGGTCAGACATTTTCTGTAACTTTTCTGTGTATAAACGAAGTATCTTACCGCAGTGGTATACTACTATTATACAAGAGCGTATTGAAACTGCTGACATTTCTAATTCTCTCTGCTGAAGCAAAGACGGGGAAAAATTGCCGTGACAAATAATAATAAATAAAAGGTATAGGTTCGAGGAACTTCAGGCATTCGCAAAAACACCTATCATTGAACTGTTTGATTTCTTTTATTGTGAAATCGCCATAAGCAACTTTTGATTAGCATTTAATTAATTATATTACTTGGGAGTGTTTCTCGTTCGAACCTCAAAACTATTCTTGCATTTCTTTGAACATAACTGGTCTCTGCTTGATTTTTTGGGTGTATATGCTAATACTGCCTGAATACAAGGATCGCCTGGCGATTTAAACCAGTCGTATTTACGTAACTAGTTATTTTTTCCGGCTGATTAGTTCTATGAAATATTCCGTGCAAATCTAGGAAGTGGCCTTTGGCAATTACCTTTCCCATTATGTATCGAACAATTGCCCCAACAGCATAAACCTTTCCCAAATGCAGATCCATAGCCTCGTTTTTCAAGCCAATTTTGATAAGATCTAGATATTTGAGCTTGGATAATTATGTGGCAACATTACATCGTTTTTTAGAGAGGCCGCGTGACTGGCATCCAAAAGTAATTAGTGTGAGATTAACAAACTTATCAAAATCTTAATTCTCTGCCTGCCTTTTCTCAAAACTGCATTATCATCACTTCAAAGCTATGGGAGAGAAGCCTTTGTGTTTCCTAATCTTCCACTTTTGGCGTCCCCCTCCCGTCCTCTTCCGTGTCTCTTCTCGACGTACTTTATCCTCCTTGTTTGTCTTATTTTGCTAGCTGTTATAGCCTTCCGGTTTCTCTCAAAGTTCCCTTTTAAATCTTTCTTTCTCCGTTTTAGGATCTATTTTGTTCTTCTAACAATTCCTTAATTCATTTCAGACCTCCACTTCTGTCGAGCAGCTCGGTGGCTTCGCCTATTCGCGCGCGCCTTGCGACCGGAGGAGACACGTAGGTGCACAGGTTCGATCTTCGCCGTCGCACATTTACGTTTATGGGTCCGTCTTACAAAGTAATGCAAGTAACGCTACCGCGGATGCTAAATGTTGGCTGATGATCAGTCCTGAAAATATTTTTATATATAAGCGTCGTTTGCTTCTAACGTATTGTCGCACGTTAAACTAATCAATGACATCTGTATCTTCTCGAATCATCTACAACTGCTTCTCGAGACACAAGCGTCGAGCTCGGCGGCTTGACGTACTGCTTCAAGACTGCGACTGCCTTACTTCAGTCTATAAAGCAGCATCCGGCTCTTCGCTTCGAGAGTGGCGCGAGAGTTCGTCGTCAGGTGGTAGAGCATTGGTTTCCCTCCCCTGCTGACGTACCTTTCTCGGAAAACCTACGGACTCTTTCTCCATGAGGCTCCAGTAAGAGTCGCTCGACAACTCTAGACGAGTATTGCCTCGGTCGATACTATTCCGTACGGCCGGCTCATCCCGATTGCCAGCATCCCCTAATGCCGACCTGACACAATCACGATTCGCCTTTGTCTTCAATGCCCTGTCGCCCCACACGGGTACTCCGTATAGGGCCGTGGACCTTTCCACGAACGCCAGCACCCTTCTGTTTCCACCGGTTGCTCCACCGATTCTGGACATCAATCGTTCCAGATTCAGGACTACCCGCTAGGCCTTGGCTGCGGACATGTTTCACGTGAGCGCTGCAAATAACCCCAGTGTTGAGAATAACACCGAGGTATCTACCCGTTTTCTTCAGCGCGATAGGGTGCTCTGCCAATTCCAGCCAAGTTCCCCTGGCTTTTTGAGTCTGTCAGGAACAGAGATTCACGAGGTCCGCGAGATTATCCGCATAAACGAAATCTTCGATGTCCTCTGGCAACCCCTCGAGTTCCAACACATTGTCATAGGCCAGATTGCACAGGACCGGTCCAAGATCAAGCCCTACGGAACCCCTTACAACTTACGTCCACCCAGTCGTTAGCAGCGAGCGCTCTCTAAAATACGACAGTATGATCTTCCGCAGATACGGCGATATCCTTTTCCTGCGTAAGGAATCTTCCAGTTTATGGATTTAAATGCGTTTTTGGCATTTAAAAGAATGAGCTTTCAAGCCTTCATCTTCAAGGCCTTCTCGCTCAAACGCGCCTTTCAAGATTTTCTTTAATGGATTAAGTGTAGGCCTGCCCCTACGGAAGCCGTGGTAACTTGGATAGAACGTTTTTCGCTTCTAACTTGTCGTTTAGCCTTGCGACCAGTATATTTTCGAAACCAGCGACGCACGTTTCTATATTCCCAGATACTGATCCTCCGCAAGCAGCTTTTTGACCAGAATCGCGAAGATTTTTAACCACTGCTTCACTAGGATCTTTACAACCCCAAAGAAACCTATCCGGATCCGGTGTTTTCCCGAGTGTTAGGCTTTTAGCACCCCGTATCCTATCACCTCCGGTCTAACTTGACCACTTCCTTTCCCTTTCACGTTGTGTCGGGGATAGTCAGCGAATTGCGGCATTCAGGACCTCCAGCGGTAAGCGAGGGTTGACGAGTGCAGCTTCTTTCTGACATTCCGGTCCGGCAGCCCCCACATGTCTGCGTTAACAGCATCGATAAGCTCTGTCCAGCTCTGATTCTTACATCGCAGAATAAGGCTACGAATTGTCTCGTGGCGCTCTTGTACCAAGCTAGCGGAAGCTTCAGGTGCCGTAAATTCTCGTCGGAACCTCTGAATCTTCTTCATCGTATCTTCCTCGGAGCCACGTCCGCATTTTCGTGACTGCTATACGTAACGTCACGTACCGAAACCTCGCTTCTCCGACCTCTTTAATCCACCAGTATTTGCACCTACGGCTCGGTTTCGATGTGTTTCGACAGGATCTAGGAGATTTTGGCTACCGTTATCTATTCGGCGGGTAGATCCCGGCAGTTCTTGTCCAGTGTACACGTGAGCTTTGGGAGTTAAGGTGGCTCATTCACCATCGCTTGCTCGGGTTGATTGGTGTTAAGGGAGACACCTCGACCTGGAGCGTTATGTGCTTATGGTCGTTTAACGTCTTGTTTGTCCACCATTGAATCGATTCTCCACAGTACGAAAACTGACGTCGGAACCGTCACTACCCTATCGGTAACCGCGAATCCCTTCCCGGATCTTCTTTGTCAGCTTGAGAGGCTCCATCGACTGCGTCCAGTGTGTGGAGAACCACTTCCCCTTCCTTCCCTTCTGATACATCTGCGACTCAGATCTCGGAGCCCGCCAGCCGCAATTTTGTCCGCAGCCCCCGTGCTGTTTCCGCGAAGGACTTTCTGCCTGTGGGTTGGACCCAAGGCACTATTGACTAGTGTCTTGGGAGCCGTGCCGACACCCACAAACTGGCCCTTGCACCCTGAATCCTCTAGCA
Organism: Tropilaelaps mercedesae; assembly: GCA_002081605.1. Lineage (NCBI taxonomy): Eukaryota > Metazoa > Arthropoda > Arachnida > Mesostigmata > Laelapidae > Tropilaelaps > Tropilaelaps mercedesae. The sequence goes on from MNPL01004137.1 coordinate 21,563, forward strand.
GGCTTCAATAACGCGACGTATTACGGGATACCGCTTCCCCGGAGTGACATGGACGAGAGGCGTATGACTGCCCGTCGATCTCGGCCCTCATATGATTGCGTAGGACTGCGACTGCATACTGTTGAACGTGAAGAAGTCCGGCACGACCCCAGGGCCTTCAAATTGTCTTTATCTTCGCGCGTGAGCAGGGCTACCCGGATTCTCTGAGAGGCCTTAGGGATTCCGGCAAGAACTGCTTGTTTTGGGATATTTCGTCCGGGCTCTTTTTTTCGCTTTCTTCAGTCTCTTCTTCTTGGCCTGATTCCCGGCCATCTGCTGGTCCACTTGTATGTCAGGAGACTCGCTTTTTTCACAGAGGTGGGACAAATCTTCAGACGCACAAACAACGCAGATTAGTGTATTACAACTGTCTTAGGTGCGGACCGATTCAGTGTGGGGCTGACATGGGTGGAAACGGCCTCTAACCCAAGACCACCTCCTCTCTCCTACTGGACTTCGGAATATTTTAATAAGAAATCAAAAACCAGCTAGGTCCTGCGTACCACTAATTATAACAAGTGCTATATTTAACCACAACTAACTACAACTCTGCATAGTAACAGGACTCTTTATTTTCTTTCTCTTATTAAATTTTCTTCCGTTTTCGTAATCCTTTTGAGGTACTGTGAGCCCGTGTCTCAGTTTTGCGAACATGCTACCATTTTTTTTACAATATCTTTAACGGTGAGATTAATAAAGATTTGATATACTAGTTGTACTTTCACGTTACTTAGGGCTTCACGTATCCCTACAGTGTGGTTTACATCGTCAACTTCACTGGCGTCGCATAATATATATATATATATCGCCCATCGTTTACCGATTTTCATCATGCAGGTTGACAGTAATAGTTCCTTTCCTCTGATCGCTCGCGTTTTGTGCAGGCCTGTCCACCGTATGCAAGTATCCTTGGTATGGTCTCTGTGGTTGCACAACCATTGGCTGTTTTTTATTCGGGCAACATTCGGTTCACTTATGAAACATACGTCTGCACTTATCTGTTACCGCTGCTAACATGTCATGAGCAGCCACACTACAATTAAGATTTGCTTGTAAGACCTTAATCATGTTGTCTAACCGTCTTATTGCTGGCTGGCGTTATCCAGCCACTCTTGCTGCCGACAAAATGCCGAGTCGTCGATTGGGCCTTCTAAGGGCGGGAAAGCACGCTCGTTAGGCTGTCTGATGTCTTTTGCGTTTCGGTGCTCTGGGTAGCTCCAGTTTGCTGTCTTTTACGTCCCTGCAGAAGAAAGGCTTTTTGTAATGGAGGCATATTGGACTACCTACAGAATGGCCGTCCTCGCTACAAGCATACCTTAACTTTGCTAACCTAAGCTTAACTTTGACCCCTGCAACTTTCACACCTCCACATTTGTGCCGAGGTCGCGTTCTTTTTGTAGTTCCTCACATTGCGCTTCGAGTCGAAAAAATTCTTGAGGAGCTCAGCTTCTTTCTCCTTGTCCTTCTACTTGAACAAATTAAACTGCCTCACTAGCCTTCGGGATTCTGTATTCATTGCCTTGATCGATGTCTTGATCTCTGTCTGTGTGTTAGGGTCTGTGCCACACAGCTGCATTAGGGTGTTGGGTATTCTATTAACTTTCTCAACTGTCAGGTCTAGGAGCTCATCTTATTTACTTGCCTCATCAACTGTTATCCTTTCACATGGTTGCTCTGCGCAAGTTTTGCGTAGTTACTTGCTGTCTCAGATTCGGTTGTCCCTGCAAGTACTTTATGTTACCACCGGGAGAGAAAATGGCCTTTGCCTTCTTCATTCCTCTGACCTTCTGTATGTATTTTCTCTTTGTCTCTTCAATGATCAAACCCACTGCATTATAGCCGTCGAGGAGAACAGGTTCCCTATGTGCTGTCCAGATTTCAGCTTTATATTCCATTTGCAAACGCTCTAAGTTTACCCTAAAATGAGTCAATTTCGTGCCGCGGGTCTATGGACACTATGTGTGGTATATAAAAAGGGCGGTCCAACAGAGATGAGGAAAGTGACTAAAAGGCGAACATAAGCATTACTTTCAATGAAAAATTCAAAACTTTACTCAAAATTTCGCTCGGAGGGACGTGCGACCGCACTCGGCGGCGTCAAAACGAGAACTAGGACGCTCGCTTGCTCCTCCAGCCTTTTCCCACCGTCGCCTATGGTATGTTACCAGTGTTCTGTTTTCTGTTATTAAATTATATTTTTTTCATCTTCCTTTTTTTTGACCGGAGGAGACACGTAGGTGCACGGGTTCGATCCCCGCCGGTGCACATTTACATTTATATGGGACCCTACGGGTAGGCCAGCCGGCCTTTCCGAGAATGAATGCTAGAGTAGCCAAGGCAATGGCAAAGCTGCGTCGGGCCTTTGAACAATATACCGGCCTGGCGTGCTTCTACTTTTAAGACTGTCCCTTTGCCAAAGCTTTTTGCCTTTGACGCCTAGTAACCTTCAGTGCAATCCGAATATTTGCACCCATTTACTTTTTTCCGAAGCACAGGGGTTCAGCTAGATGCAGCTCCTTCGGGGACTACACGAAGCATCTCCCAGAGAGAGCCGCATCTCTCGAGCCGACTGCCGGAGGTGTTCTATCCAGTTCCGCAGACTGTGTGCTCCCGCTTCCCAGTAACTATCTCCGATGCTCCAGGTATGACGAGTTCAGCTGGGGGTAGGCGTTTTTTCTAGAGTGCCTCCATGATAACTGCCCAAGTAACATTACTACTTAATATGTTTTTAGCATCTAACAGAACTATCAATACGAAATCACAAGTCTTCATGTTTTCCTCCCGTACCTGTTGCAAAATCCGCTTTATAGTCCTGACCGGCCTTTTTAAAGTCGTGTTGTGCGCCTGAAAGTGATCTCTATACGTCTGTGCAGATGTAATTATTTTTACGTTTACACCTATAAGTAAACTAGGCAGCAATTTCACTCAGACATGAAAAATAGCCGTATTCGGACACCTCTTGTCGTTAGGCTACTCAGATTTGTCAAAGCTTCCTCGTTTACAGACACTGTAACTTATTGCAACACATTATGCTTTGCTAATGGTAAAATAAATATCCAAGGATGCAATATTGGTTCCTATTTCTGTTCATGTCATATAAAAATAGATCACCATTGTAAAGTCATTATTATCTCTATTATTACACCCGTGACCAAAGATAAGTGATCATTTAACTTACATATGACAGCTTTAAGTTAATACATCCTTGGCATCTTTTCCGTGACATTTGTCACTTTAGCTATAGTAGACGTGACCCGGCTTGGGTCTTCTAGCTAGGTCTTCTACTACACAAGTTCTTCGAGCTTGTGATGAATTTTGATCCCAAAAAGATGCGGTAGTCAAATTAGAAACTCAAACTCGCTATATATAAAAACCTGATGGTGACACAAAGCTTTAGTTAACCTCGCCTGTTTAGCCATTTTAAGTAAAACGACTAAAACAGATTTTTGCAAATCCGAGCTTTGTGAAGGGCCTTGTGTGCTATTTTTTTATTCCGTTGTAGCAGTTCGGGGGCAACACATCGTGCACAATGACTTCGTCAAGGTAATCTGGAGCAATGTCTGGCACTGAAATTCAACAAGCTATCCAATAATTACAAAATCCATACTAATATGACTACAAAAGCTGGCAGTTAGCGAGAAATGGCCACGACTGATAGTATGGTAATAGCTGGACATTTGGAAACATACCACAAAGCTTAGGTTAAATCGGGAGTAAAGAGGCTAAACAATTGTGGCATGACAAATATGGCAGCTACAGGTAAATAATAAAAGAAGCGGTCGATGCCGCGCTAGCTATATAGAATGTTTTGCCGCAGGATCTGCTAATCATGTCCATCGTGTTATATTGAATGTCACCTATTGGTGGTTAAAGCCCTATTACATCAATGGCGCACTACAGCTTTCCACAATACAGCACTTGCAATCCTGATGTAGGCAATTAGATACGAAATTTACTTACCGAATACGACTTCTCACCTTATTTTCATATTACCCTTTTCTTCATATATATAGCTTCCAGTCTTCTAAAATAGGGATGAGCCTTATGTCCACCGAATTTAATCATTCTATTAACAATTGAATAACTATAAAACCTGAAGCCATTAACATAAAATGTTTTTTTACTTCACTAGGAAAAACTTGAATGTAACTTTGACATCCTGTCAAATGGTATAATTCGGTGTTAGCTGATAATTATTTGCTTGCAAGTACAAATAATGAAGCACCCGTTCTTAGCAAACGTGCACACGCATGCACACGCGTAGCTACAAAGCGAACAGTCTAATCTACAGCGTCAGATTCTAAGTCGCAATATTCCAATTCATTGTCCACTATTTTAATTAAAGGTGTACCACACCCTTACTAAAGACCGCACGTGTTTGGGTTTCGTTTTGCAAGATTTGTTCGGTTTGAATGGCATGTGCCTTGAAAAAACAGGTGCTTGGCCTCAATTGAAAAGTCTCCCTAACTTGGTAATCCAAATATCAAAGATTAGTAAATCCATCTGCTCATAAGCAATGTGATCTGTTAGACATGCATGCTAAGAGTGTAGAACAAAATGCTTCATATTTTCTTCTTGAGGTAAACTCTTCGATTGCAGCCGCTTAGTTGATATTACGAATACATGAATTGCAACACTAGATTCAGGCAAAATCAGTTGTACGGACATTTTAGCAGTTTTCCCAGGGTACAAACACAGCTCTATACTTTTTAATTCGAGGAGTACTTCATATCACGTAAACGTAATTCCAGATACTACCATTTACGCTCGACAAGTGTTGACTCCAATGCGGTTGGCGCAAAATAAATGATTTCAGGGACATGATACATTAGGTCGGCCATTTCTGTCAAAACCTAAGCCTAATGCCACAGGGGTGGCCTGAGTGACTCAATAAGCGTCTATAAAACTGGCACCTGGCTGTTGTATTACATACTCTTTGTAAATTCGACTTTTTATTTACTTCGGGTCTCTCATGTTTATGCTTGAAACTCCTCGAGAATTTTGAAATAATTGTTTTAACCCGAAAAATAGTACAAGACTTGAGTGGCCATGTTGTCTGCTGTTTTCTTTTTTATCGTGCCAGCTTTTTTATCGTTATTTACTCAAACACAGAGTTTACATAGACCCCCCCGAATGATCGATAAAAAATTCCTACGCAGGTTGTGTGTTGCTTATATAGGAAGAAGGATGTTTTGCGCCTTACAACAATTAAATTTCAGCGATTTGAAACGAAGTATAGAAATTCATGACAAACAAATATCTGCGTGTATTCTTTTAGATCGGCGTCCAAAGCATTATTAGAAGCTGCTGGCCGGCGTATGTGTATCTCCGTCTTGTTTTTATTTGAAATGTTTTCGTCCTTAACTGAAAGGGCTCCGTCATCTTGAATGGCTATTATCCTTGTATTAGCATATTTATAAGAAAATTATCCATGGCGTTAATTTATACCGCAAGTCGTAAATGGGTATCTTCTGTACCCATTCAATGAACGAGACCCAACAAGCTATGATTAATGACGCTTGCCAGCAGAACGTACGTCTGAGATGACTCCCAGAAGTAATTTACAACTTTCCACCAGAAATACTCCGGTATGGATGCCGATTGTTGCAAATGATCTGGGAATCGCTTTAACATAAGCTAGACAGAGGTACCCTTTCTTCGAGACGAATATATAAATATAATTTCTTTTATTTTTGTGCAGAATGGTGAAGTTTGCTTTAAGATGAAGGTTCTTGCTAACTTAAGTTATATCGCTGCAACAAGATGAAAGCATACATAAGCATGATCTTTATTAAGTTGGCAGCCGTTTCTGCTGTGCTCATGCTACTTCAGTTATCGTTTCCTATTAAAGCTGCTCCGGCCTTCGAACTCATGAAAGATTTTGATGCTGAAAAAGTAAGTTTTGTCACATGGCGCGAAATTATTCGTATAATATATATATATTCAATAATTACGAATTCATTATGTTATTATGAATTATCTTTATTTAGAGCAGTTGTGGTCAATTTCTTTATATTGGTAAGGTTTTGAGAAGAAAGATGGTTAAATGAAGCTCCGGGGGTTGGCGACGGAGATTACTGAAATAGCGATAAAGGTCCGTAAAGGTCATTTACTGAGAATATAACAAAATTTATTTGCGACAGACAAAAGCTCATGCACACCTGGCTTATAGCAAAATATTTGTCAAGAGCAGTCTTGAACACACGCTCCAGGTGAGTCTGCACTACTAGGACTCGTGTCGCACTGATCTCTTCATCGATCTGGTTGTTAATTATTACTAATATTAAGGCCAAGAAACGCCACTAAAGCGATCAGTATAAATCGTCCATCGTTTTCTACCACATCCAATGCTATCCGTCCTGTGAATTCGACATTCTTTTTTTGTATTCCGATAAGAAACGCTTAAAAATATGTGCCAGAGTAATGTGAGACTCATGTAAAAAGGGCACACTTACTCCACTAAAACTTACGCCGCGCTGATCTTCATCTTCGGCTTATATCTTCATTTAGTTGTTTCCTTACAAGTCGGTAGGTGGCGACCTCCTACTGCGACAACCGGTAGGGGTCGCCCTTCAGGTTCCCCACGGCCTCGGCGTGTCTGACTTAAAATTTGTGAACTCGGCAAATGAATGGCGCCAAAGTATATTTACTTGGTCCGTCCCGGCCGATTTATACTAGCTTCATTCCCCGTAGCACTTATTTTATGAAGGTTGCTTTACCTTGTCAGTTATTTTTGTCTTTACACATGTAACACACGAGATTCCAGGTTATCCTAGCTTGCAGGTCCGTTAGAGGTTTCCTGTGATCGGTAAGCACCAGTCAGTGAAGGAAAGTACGGTTTACCGTGTCGCTAGGGTTCGTATGCCAGAGGTCACGGACATCCATGGTCGCGACGCCAAAGCAGTGCAAATATTTACCAATGTTTTCGTTATGAAAGCCTGGGTTGAAAAGTAAATCATCGTATACCGTTTATCTAGGCAGGTCTTGATGCACTGTATGAGTTCTTGACTGCAACGCCTTTCTGACGCTCTTATATGAAATTCCACCCCTCTCATTAGTTGTGGTTGGATACACATACACATGCAGGAGCTATGCCCATATCGCCTTGCTCGCGTCCCTGGTGAGTTGAGCTTAGTTCGGCCGAGGAACTAATAGAATATAGTAAGAGATTCTCTTGGTCGCGCTCGACCGTGATCGAGGTCTGTAATCACGAACTCCATTGCTATCTATTTCTTTATATATACACTGTTGCATTATGCGATATGCGTGTCGAACGAAGGACGAACAGACGAACAAACGAACGAGCCAACGAACCTTTCCGAATCATTTCCCGTTCCTCAAGCCTAGAGACATCCCTTATTGCCTCTTCAATTTCTTCATGACGACTTTTTCAAGATTTTTCAAGAATCCATCTCGTTATTTTCAAAGGGCCTTTCCATGTACTGTTATTTGCGCTGGGTACTCCTATTTTTGTTGTAGTCCAGCGCGGTGATGAGCTTTTCGTGCCCGTCCTTTAGGTTGCCTTCACTTGACCCGATCTACCACATACTTCATGCAGTAATGATCGGAAAAGCCATTCGCCTTGCGAACTTAGCCGAGGAGTGCGCGTGTGTGTGCACGCGTACGTGTAAATGTGTGGGTGTTTGTAACTGTGTGCGTGTAAGGTACGTGTATAGTCCACCCGGCACAAAGTAAAATCCCGGTTTGAAGGTCGGAGTTAACCCATAGTTGAAGGTGACCAGGTCGTGCGTGGCTAGCAGCGTTAGTATCTCCAGAGACAAATGCTGGCCGAAACCAGAATCCCGTCTTGAATTCTGAACGAATCAACTGAATTACTGTTCCAGCTTCTCCTCCTCGTCGGGGTATCTGGAGTAGGTAGCGCAGGCAGGGAAACTACAATAGATCTCTCGAAAACAGCCTGCAGGAACTCTCATTCGTGCTTTGCCCTGGTGTTCTATTTTAGAGATGCACTACTAGTCCTCAAGTCCGTCACAGTAAAGAGTTGTGAGGACCGTTAGCCCAACTGTTTGTAAAGCTAGCGCCTTAACAAAAACGTTAAAATCGCCTAAGATAAAAACATACTAGAAACTATCTAGGATTTTTTCAAGGAACTCGATCAACATGTAACCAGGCAAACAGTTGAACCTAATAACTGAGAACCGTCGGGGTCGCATCCTCCAGCTATTCACCGAAGTTTCCGTGATCGATGACCATTTAAATGATAAAAAAAGCTGTCGCCCCCAGCTGACCCTCTTTATTCCATTCCTCTTACCACTTGTGGACATACATGTGAAGGTTTTTCCTATCCCAGGCCTCGATCTTATTCTGCGGGAGGCCTTGGTGCCTTTCCCCGGCTGTTTTGGGCCAACCTGTTGGGCTCGACACAGTGGTGGTCTGATACTTTCGTGGCCTCGAAAACCTGCCGGCTTACCATCTTGGGCGCACGTTCCGTTCTGCAAAGGGTGAGATACAGGTAGAACCCTTTATTATGCCTATGGATCGCAGACGTGGTACCATGGTTAAGGGTGACTAGATTGTGCGTGTTCACTCAATTACGCACCCAATTCCCCTACCGTTCGTGTGTCTAGCGTTTTTAAAAAACACTAAAATTGTCGAAGATGAACACCGGACGGGACTAGAAGCCTTTTGCAGAGTCAACGAACTCATCAAACTGATTATCGATTTACCATGTGCCTAGAACTGATATAGAGGGGGTCAAAGTGATCGTAATATCGTACCTCAATTCACAATAAGTTATTGCTATGGACTGTTTTAGGCAGGTCTATAGAAAACATCACCTGCATGCCTGTGTCGCTATTGTCATTTTGGGACCAGGACGTCCTGCTCCTAAATAATATTTTTTCTGTTTGTTTAGTACCATCACATTTACACCTTTTTCTACCGTTTTGTCGTATGGCTATGGCCCGAACTGCTAGGATGGCCATCGACCAAGCAGCTTGGCCGACAATAAGTAAAATCTCACCCATAGCCCTGCGAGAACGATCTTGATCTTTCCTTTTTCAAGCCTCAATGAGGACAAATTCTTGAACGCCCGGTTGCTGTGTCGAAGGAATAGAGGTGATGACGACGGACGAAATGTCTGCGTTGAGAAAAAGTTGCAACACAGAGCGAGCTATATGAGGAGACGATTAGTCACTTGTCGTCGTTACGGATTTAAAAGGGCCCCCTGAGCATTCCCTGACATTAAGCAATCTGCAGAATTGGCACAATGATCTTCGTCCTTGGAATAATAATAGTCTAGGGCCTTCATGCACCTCTTGAGAATATGAAAAGCGACCCCGCTTATAACAACGCCACCTTTGCAGCGGCTCATGTGTGCAATTCTGAGTAAAATGGCGAATTCTTTGACATCTCTGGCAACAAGGTACCGTCTCTCATTCTCGGTTGGCAAGGTGCATTACGTAGAAATTTTCCCGGCCCTAAAAAAAAGTTGCGTTAAAGTAGTTGCAGCATTTGTTTGTAGATGCTGTGAGGGTCAACCGTTCCTGGCCTTGCCTAGAAGGTCAAGCTCCTGCGTGCACTGGGCTTCCGAAATCAGTCTCTGTTAGTATGTTCTGCCCTGATGTGCAGTCTATAATGTTTCGGATAGTATATTTTTTTATCTGCAGGTCTATTAACGCGGCTCAAATTAGCGTTTCGCTGTGCTTTGGGGCTCGGCAGTATGTGAATGCCACCGTTTGCTCAGCTATTTGAAGAGGATTTTTGACGTCGTCAGTGGGGAGCTGGGGGCAGTTGGTAACCTTAATTTAACAGGAGCGCGGATAAGCGAAACATATCGGTAAAAAAAGCAGGTTTCTTTCCCGTCTGCTTTCTTGTGAGGCGTCTTGCTCTATTCTTTTCGCGTTTCTTGTGTTCGGATAACCCGGCAGGTGAATCTCAGCTTTCAAGTCAATAGCTCGAGCGTCTTTTAAGCACCGAATTTCCTGTCGCCCCCAGTCGTCTAGCACAGTACCGAAGTATCTTTTACTGGCAGGCAAAAAACGTACCTCTGTCTCGTACTTGTGTAATTTGAGACTACGCGCCGTTAAATGTAGACTTCTCCAAAATGATCGAAGCATTTACAATTATTGTACTGCGCTGACCTTTTTTCTCCTTCTCTTTTATAATCCAAAGTTTAGAAAAGCTCACCTTTTTGACACCGGAAGTGCTTATACTTGGGAATATGTGAAATGACCTAATGAAAATAAATGTGAATGAAGTTGCTTGAAAGTGACATTAAGGGTTTTGCTTATCTTGTTTGTAATTTTTCAATACGAAACGAAAAATGAAACTTATCTTAAAATGAAAGTTATCGTGAAATTGTTACAATGATTAAGCGTACTTACTGTACACAAAAGTTTAATTAAGGTTGCATTGTACTTGAAGTAAATCAAAATGAGTTGGATTTGGCTTAAATAAGACAATCGTTGTTTGTGCATTAAGAAACAAGAATTAAAATCAAGTTATTTAACTGGGTTAATATTGGCCTCTTTGTGTTCTTTATTACAGATATGATTATTTGATTAGGGTCGTCGAGTCGCGATTAAAATGGCGATCTTACAAATTCGTTGGAAAAAGCTTAGATAAATATCATGGTGTACTTAACTTGCTTCAACTCATATCCCGCCAAGAGTTGATGAAGAACACCCACTCATATAGTTATTATTAGTTACCTATTTATAACACTAAAGGCTGTGATAATACACCTAAAGACCTGTAATAGTTTACAAATCGTCATGTCAATCTAATATACCCTATATACATGTCAATCTAATATACTGAAGAAATTATGTAGAACATAATTTTCATTAATGGCGCAACAAGCGTTGTCACCATAGCTAATAAAGACGTTTCTCCACAGTAGTCCTATTCTACATAAACCCTTGGGCATACGGCAGCTCCACAATTGCAACCTATACCCTCTAGACTTCAGCTCCCGTTATAAAGAAGCCTACCACGAACTGACCGAGCGCAGTTCCTCCCTATTCTAAAGGTTGCGTTGTTGGTTCCCCCTCTTCCCTTGCGACTCAACCGACCTTTCACGTGGTAGCCCGACCTTACTAATTGCTTCTACATGATAGATTAACATTTACCGATTGCATTACGATTTACAGATTACATTGATATGGGGTCCGTCTTACGAAGTAATCCAAAAACTGCTACCGTGGACATTAAATGTTGGCTGATGGTCAGCTTTAAAAAAAAAAAAAAGATTAACATTTACCACATTTCCTTAAGTTTAATATCTAAATGTTTTCTGGTAAAGCTAAAACGACGTATGGAAAGCAATTTCATGATTTATTGTGCCTTGAGAATTCGGCAGCTTCAGAATCTGAGGTGGTGGGTGACTCACAGAGCTCAAAGACTACGACGAGGCCATCTAGATCGCTGTCTGGCCGTTACTTTCAACCGTCGATTTAACAACCACCAACTTTACATGGAGATTGATCATGAGAGCTCAGGGTTAGTATTAATTTCGTTGACTATGAAACTGAGTCAATCATTAGACGACGGCAAATAAAGAAAATAAAAGTGCAAATAATGATAGGTTAAAATACTCACAGTTTTTTCTATGAAAACTATGTTTAGTGGAATTTCCAAGTTAGTTAAGTTATAAACTGTGTGTTCCCTATTCTATCTGCCTGAAAATACTTTTGGCTATTAAGTGTTTATGCAGTGAATCGTGAGCAACATCTGCTACACCATTATCATATCAATATCCACAAGTAATCGGTAAAGAGATAAAGCATAGATTCAGCTAAACCCATAGCCAAAATTTGGTTGAGTACTACAACACTTCTCAAAAATTTGTTTTCAGTGCCATCGATAAGGCTTACTACCCTGCAGATTTCGATTCTATGGGATTTACCTTTAAGATGGATGGTAATACTACTGCTTATCTTGAACCTGTTTTAAGTTGACTAATCCGAGTCTCAAGAATCTCATGGCGATGGGGTATTTTTGTAATAAAGTGCAGGTACCAAAATCCTCTTTGATAGGTAAAATTGTTTAGCTTCTAATTGCACAACACAATTTCAATCACAAAACATACATACATAGTACTTTCAGGGCAGCGATAATTCTACCCATACTAGCCTTTACTTTTTGGTAGCTGCTACTTCTAGGAAGAGAGTCAAAAATTGTATATCCGGGGCATCCCGACAGGGCCTTTACTACAAATCTTAAACAAACTTGTTCAATGTAAGTTTGTAATTGCTGTTTTTTCACAAAAAAGCAGCGAACTACTTCATTTTTAAAAATAAGGGGTTTCCATCACATTTGAAACACGCCAGCTGGCTTTTCAACTCAATTTTTGAAATTCAAATGTCGAGCCTAATTTGCTAATGTAGAAGCTGACGTTAGAAGTCCTTTCAGATGTAAAGCTTCCACAAAGGAATTTTTTAGACCAAGCGTGCGCCTCTTCTCCTTAGGCTTTATCAAATACACTTATCATGAACAATGAGTAATGTAACCATTAACACGACCGACTTTCTGTGGGAATCTTTAATATGCTTTGTTAGATAACGAGACTGGCCGGATTGACATAGTCGATACTGATTATACCACCTATTTCATCGGGTATCTCAGCCTTGAGAAAAGGAGTAAGTATACAAGCTTGTGTCCCGCTGAACTGCAGATGACTCAATATTAACCTATGCAAAGAATAAATGCAATGCGCGATTGTTATATATACATTAGGTACACATATACATGCATTATTATACATATGGATACATCATATAAATTAATACGTTTTCTCACTATACGTAGTCACAACTATAAAAGATCTTGCATGAATGTAGAAAAGAAGAAGAGTGTATGTTAACTCGGCTTTAATATCAGACTTTACTGAGGTCTTAAATAAATATACATAGCTTGGTTCACTTGAGAGGCGGTCTTAACCGACTGCTATATTGTCAAAGCCATTCGATCTTGGCCAAATAGGTAATGACCAGTGTTTTTATTGTTGTCATATGTGAACTCCGGTTTATATCATTATTGCTAACGCTGGATGCGTCGTGCCTAATCGAGTAATCGAGGGAATTATGTCCACATTGTACCCTTAGGTGACGTTTTGTAAATTAAACAAAAATTTTAAATGGCGCTTCGAAATAAATACTTTGACTTTCGCATGTGCCAACGCTTATCTCCAGCAATATTGGGATCGAATGAGATTCGAGCTTTCTGTTTTTGCAGAGGCGGAGTTCTTATTCACGTGGGCCAACGTATCCAAGCCAGAAGGCGCTTTGTTAGAAAAGATGTCTGAGCGTCTAATGGAAATCGCGGGAGTCGGAATGGACGCACTGGAACCTGTGGATAACGATAACTGCCCTGAAACTGGTCGCTGAAAAAAGTTTCTAACCATAAACCCCTGCAACAGATATCCACCAACATCAAAAGCAAAATTTTCGTTAGAGTTAAATTCACACTGTAACGAAACACGTTACACACGACGACTATACAAACTCAGGAATATTCGAACCACGGTGTTTTCCGTATACATTGTTATCGTCATACGATTAAATTTTTCTCATATTTGAATGAATGATCATATTATTAAATTTCACCGTTTTAAATTATAAATTGTGGGCTGGTTTTAAAACTAGGCTTAGGATATGGTGGTGTTTACATAAGTTTATGCTGCAGTTTATTTTTAATTAAGACATATGTCTACCCACATAGTTACACACGTGGTAGCCAAGAACAAATCTCTCTAAGAAACTTACTTTGACTTTCCAGAAAAATATTTTATAGAAAGCTAACATATTATCGTTTCGTAGCAATAACTAATAGCTAATTTTTGAACTATTTAATTTTAGCCTTTGTTTTATACTTCCGCTGGTGATAAAATTGGCTCATATTCGACCATTATTCAGCAACGCAAACGCTCTTTGGGACTCATTATTTACTTTATACGTTGTATATAACATACATGGCGACATTTTTCTTATCACTTAGCGAATTATCTAACCTTGATGTTATTCCACCTTTAATATATAAACATACACTACATCTCGCTTTACAATACTCTGTCCTATTTGTCAGTTATAAGGTTTACTAGAAAAAAGATGTTTTTTCATACAGAATTGACTTCATATGTAATATGCTTGAAAAAGCGAGCTCTGAGCCACTCTGTAAGCATTTATTTACATGAATAAATATAAAATTCAATTTCTTAGTTATTGGAATAACTTTGGCACCGCTGTACCAGTTTTGTAATGATCTCGCATCTATTGTGGTAACAGATATTGGTGTAAATTATCAACAGTCGGCTTCGTAAAGGGAACGAAACACTAAAAATACGGACATGCGCGACGTGGTGGTGATATTCATGTTATTGCATAATTATGTGACAACATTGGGTCCTCATTTCGGGCGCTGGAGGGAGAAGTGTAGGGGAAGAGTAATATCGGCTGGGAAAGGCCAGTGCGAACTGGAGAGGGAATGAACAATTGGTTTAAGATGTTTTTTTGGCTGCCAATAAAGACGTACAACAAGTATGTCAAGGAGGCTATGTGGAAACTTAACGATCTAATTATATGACTGTTAGTTTACCTTTACTATTCTTGAATGTGTGTACAAAAATCACAATTTGTCTATACATTCTTAACAGAAAGGTACAGTATGAGCGTTGGCGTGCGAGTCGTGTTGTGTCCGATATTCGTTACTTACATCGAACGTCTCTAGCGAAGCATCCGTAACAGCGTTTATCAGTATCGACAGATAAAATTCTCAAACTGTACTTAACAGAAATGGGAAAATGTAGTTATTCGAGACCGTTGAGTAATAAGAACTGATTTGCACATTTTTTGTTTATCTACCCTCAGAGAGTTTTGTCCGTGGTCTACGCGCTGTGGGCACTAAGCTAAATCTGCTTGTTTAATGCAACTTCTTACGCAACTGCACGATGTATTAATATATCTGACTCAGTAATTTATAAGAAATTGTTATGCATCACCTAAGGTTCCAATCAGAGAGCTTGTGATTGATATACTCGTACTCTACGTACTCCGCCATCGCGCCACTTGAAGTTTTCAATGATGTGTGTAGATAGATGGCAATTTTAATAAATGTATCGTTGTAGCAATAACTGAATTAGAAAACTCTGTAATACCCAAGGACAACCTTTTATCTCATTTCATGAGAGCTGATTCAGATGAACTTGGCTAATTCTCAGGAGATATGTCTATATTAAGTTTTCTGGTCAGGCCTTAAGAGTTAATGACAAGGTAAGGTACAATGTGAAAACTTAAAATTGACGAAGCTACAATTCCAGTTTAATAGGAGATCCATTCAGGAATCTAGTTTGTATGAACACCCACACAGTTCACAAAATATAATCACCCGTTTGATCCACTAAGTTTTGGGATTGCTGTGTGGTAGTCGCGACCAAATCTTTAGTTCGGTGACGAAATACACTATATACGGAAGCATCCGTAGGTTATTAAATCCGCCTATTAAATAAAGGATACGTGTGTACTCAATATGAAATGTAAAACGAGCTGCTTTGGCTTCTGAACAGAGTTGGTCTGTATAATAGAGCTATGAAAAGTAGTTTCCGAAAATTAGAGAGCAGAAGCGATAACCGTGGTCATGAATGTGCTGTCCTCTGGAATCTGCCGAAGCGACGAGAACTTAGAAATGGAACTACCCAAGCGATTAGTTTTCTCGAAATCTGTTAGATCTTCAGTATCACGCGGGAAAAATTAACTTATGGAGTTAGCAATGGAGGTAATATTACGGTTTAGCTCGTGAAAAATCCTCCTGTTGACTGAAAACACAAAATTTCAGCATAAAAAACATGAGGTACATGGCTTTTGAGGTTCAAGTCGTATACGCTTCTAGTTTGATTCGCAAACTGTAGTTACTTACCAGCATAACTGCACTCCGTAAAATCAGTCGTGCTGAGTGCTCTCTAAAATCAGTCGCCCACTTATGAGATCACTAAAAACTCTTTATAGCCATGAAAAAGTGTGATATTCAATTTTTTTAACATATTTTTTGTGTACGAGTCAAATATGAAATACACAAGCAAAAAGTATCTTCGATATATGCCCATGCATTTCGCAAAATATGAATAGCTATGAAAGAGGAAAATAGTTATATATTCATAGGTAAGTAATAGCGTGGGTCAATTCAATAAGTATTATTGGCCTCCAGGCACAGCAATACCGATGCACGATTTGTGACTTCCATTCTTAAACTACATATATATGTGTATATAGATATATATATTTAGTTGTTTTTGCCCATTTTTGTTAAAACGAAGGTAGTAGGTTCAGATGAAACTCCAATGGTAAACGTATTTTATATTTGGGTTAGGTGATCAATATATTTACTATTTCAAATTTAATTTCACCCTTTTTGACCTCACGATATATATATATATATATATATTTATGTCTTGTTGACATTATTACTACCCGTATTACTTCTTGTAATCGGCTATTCGGTGATTACGCATGTAAATATTTCGTCAATCTGCATAACGAGGTTTCACTCTGGCATCAGCTGTATCACACAACACCTGTATATTCCTTCCAAACGTTCATTTTTCTTCTCTCTCTAATTCTCGTCCTCGAATAGAATAATAATAAGAGCCATAGTGAAAAAATACTACTCGTGCAGTAAACACAGGATACGCAGAGAACTGTCTATGGATTGGTTATTGCCATTGCGCTCGCTGTTTTTATGCTCATTGTTGATATTAATAGTAGCAGCAAGACAATATATTGCTATCGCTGTTGTTGTTACATTACTGTTTCTCAAACTGACATCCAATTACTATCACGCGAGATCGTGAAATTGCAGTAAATCCGGGTGTGTTTTGTTTCATTCTTCTTTACATCTTTTTTCCTTTGCTTCGCTGTCTCCCTCTTCTTCCGTGTATGCGAATGCTATATTCCCAGTGGTGAATATTGTAGTTATGTGGGGCATCAAACCGTATTCACAAAGACGCGCTTCTGAGTGAACAGCACAACAGACAACATATGCTAAGCGTATCTAGAATTTATAAATAATTGGAATAAAGGATGTGTTGATCAGCAAGTGTATTCCCATTTCGTGAAAGGGTGCATTTATATTTTATCACTCCTAAGTGTAAGACAACGTCTTTTGTAGCATAGAATGAAAATTTTAACTCATCGCTATTCAAATTTACGGAAGACACATCTGTCTAATTGATGTTCTGTACAAAAAATAATTTGTAAAAAAGATAAAGCATTTCCATTAATTGCTCTAACCGTATTTTAAGCAATTGTCATCCTACTCATTAAGTGAACTTGAATCAAGTGAATGAACTAATTTAGATAACAAGCTTGAGAGAGACACCCATAAAAGAAGTTGTCCACGCGCTTTGCCGTATGGCTTTAACAGCTCCAATAGTTGTCATACTATAGAGTACGGTAAGCTTTCATATGTAGGCAACACATGTGTAAAGGCCATCTGTAATCTAGACGGTTTTATATGCCGTCGTAGTAACAAAATGGAAAATAGGGCTTGTAAAAAGGAGCACTTCTATGCTGCAGTGAGAACTTCTATCAGCAGTTGCTACGCAATCCTGAAGGCGACACAGATCACATTGGACTGGCCCATACAGCATCTGTAATGACTGTTAGTCTCTTGTAGCTTTTGTAAAATCCATTTGAAATGCACAGCGTACAAAGGAGCCTGTTGACGAAACGCACACTTCAATGTCACAGCGAACGCTCCCGACATTGCGTCAAAGCCGTTTAGGGCCTAGGAGAATTGGTATGCGAAATTCGTGATTCTGACGGCAAATGCGAGACATTGCAGTGGTGAGCCCAGCCGATGGCTTTAAGCTCTTAACTTTAAAGTTAATACATGTAGTGTTCGTACATTAATCTACATATTGTATTTATTCAGACACACAAAGCTTCCTGTAACGATTGGAATCGACCCCGCTTTTTTATGTAGTTAAGTAAAAAAAACATTAATCGAGAAGCCTTCTTCTATACCATTATAAATAGATTCCGAGCTTTGGAAGAGTGCTTAAGGCTGATCTAGTAGAAGTTACAGCCAAGCAGCTATCTCGATAAAAGCCTCGCATTCAACGATAGTTACAGTGTGGAATGATAGCATTGTATAAAATATGTGAAAATAGTGATCAAAAGAGGGAATATAGTGAAGAAGAAGATATATTTTACAGAATAAACAGTTTTTAAGGATTATGAGGTGTGACTGTATTTATACATGTGAACAATTTGCCTTCAATTGCGAAATCAATCGAATCAGCTAGCTTAAGATTTACATTATAACTAATAACGTAAAACATGGATGTATATAGCTGCAGAAATACACTTCCTGTGCAAAGAAGAAGAAGAAGCTTGTTAAATAATTCAATCAAGTTCGCCAAATAAGGAGTTAACGAAAATTCCTTTTTTCCGGCAATTTTTGTTAGTTGGCTTTTTGATTAACTCTTTTTCCGTTGCTACTGTTAACATCACCCCGTTTCAATATTTTATTTATTCGGAGGTTACAAATATCTAAGGTCAATAAAAAACAATCTCACAATCTGTACCAGTTGCTTTGTATACGTACCACTCTATTCGAAGTTGGAAAAATCGTAAATTATAGCTTCATTGAAGGTCTCTATTGAACGATGAATCTGAACTCACTAAGTGGAGAAATATTAAGGGAATTGTGACAACGAACAAAAATAGCTATCGATTGTGATAGCGGTGGTGTGCATTTAGTGGCCTCTTCATGGATCTTTCAGAATCCTTTCAATATGTGAAAGCGAACTAAAAAATTCGCTCAAGGGCGCAAGCCAAAATCTTCGTTCATTAGAATTTTTTCTTTCCACACGCACGCCAATTCATTGACTTCCTGATTCGGCCCCGGCGAAAACACCCAAAGACATTTTTTAAGACATCCACAACAGTGATATCGATATTAGGCCACACACATTTATTTTCACAAAATTCTGGCATAGAGGGCTCGTCGAAAACTGGCGTGAATGTTCTCTGTGAGTATGTTACCCTTCAAACATGCCTATCTTTATATCGGACGGACGCAGAGCAGTCGAGGATAGGATGGGGTTTTTTTTATCATTGCCACCGCAGACAGCGCCTTTCGGCATCGTTCAGTGACGTGAGCTAGGATGCAAGGCCTCTGGTTATTAGTAGTAGGCCTAGGATTGGTAATTTGTTGGCATAGGCGAGCGGGTAGCCATCATACCTGAGGCTGCAGGTACACGTCTGCCACGTGTGAATTTAGTTTAGCTATGGAACTGAATAGTACTCAGCATAAGGCGCTCTTAGTCATGCTCAATCAGGATTTAACCCTGTTCTTAAATTCGTTGTCACGAATTTTACTATTATATATATATATATATATGTAATAAATAAATACGAAATTCTATTTTAATATCCAGTATGTACTTCAAGCTGACAATGTAAATAATGTGGGTGATTTATAAACTAAGATAATGTAATATGTTAGGCTATTACTTAGCTGTTCTAAAGAGCAGGGTTGAATGCGACGGAAAACGAGACATCATCCGCATGCCTCAGCTTTACTGCTCTATATTCAATTTTGATGGCATGATAAACTTCATCTTATAGAAGACAAAACGGTTAATGAAATCTTATGAATTGCTGGGGCATATTCTGATATCGCCTACCATTCGCTTCATACCGGTAGCTATCTGTTATTTGACGACAGTTACCGAATCCACCGAATCAAAGAAACACTACAGATCTATTTTTTGGCATATTCTTTTGCATCGCGGCAAGGAACGCTGATGCACACTTAGTTTATGCCCGAGTGGCGTGGGACCTACGCTGAAAGTGTACTGCGCCATTAAAATTCACGCCGCACTGGGAACCAATAACATTTTCAGTCTGGACCTTTACTGAATAAAACCACTATTTTCTAGCATACCGGCTAACCGAAAACAGAATTTACGGTGATTCGGACTAATGGCAGTCCAAAAAAACCAAGCACAAATATGCCGCTTCGTTCTGTATGTGATTCTATTGGGTGCAGACGAAGAGAAACTGGATGCTGCGCCGTTTCTAAATTGTCAGTCATGTTGAAGCAGATTTGACCAAACGTCTGTCCAACAGAGCCTGCCTAATGGACCTTAATGCGACGACGTCCCTTTATTGCGGTCAGATTCGACAGTAGGAAAGAAAAATGTGTGCAGTGAATTCGACGCTGGTAATTACACATGAAGAAACAAAAGGGAAATAAATACATGCGCTTCTATGAATAGCGTACAAGTAGTCGACAACCTACTGACACCAAAGACTAGTAGCCTTAACGTTAGTGTAAGTGCAATTATGGTACAATAAGGAGTTCTCTCATTCGTATCGTAGAGCTTCATTTTATGATTTAAATAAGCCACAAAACAAAATCGGCACATAACGCCTGGATTGTTTTTGTTTCTCTCGCCATATAGTCATCTCTGTCGAGGTGACAAAATGGCAAACTTAAGCATTTTTCATTGGAAACGTTCTGGTGTCTATATGCACAGTGTGACTGCAGGATCGATTTTTCAATATTTTAGAAAATATTCTCTAGCGATGATATGGCGCATAAGATCGTAGAGGTTTGCCGTAGCTAGTACCTCTTTCGAGGTAAAGGCACTTCTTTCATTTATCCATGGAGCCTGGGTTTAGAATCCATGGATTAATATCACAAAATGTTTTCGGCAAAATATTTTAATATATTTTTAACAGAATCTAAATGTATGTAGTTTTTTTATACATTTTTTTATTTTAGGTGAACAGGACTTGACAGTCTGTCACCTTCGATATTACGTCGTTTGAGCGGCTCTCGTCTACTCTCGCCTGGAATTTTATAAAATGTTCTTTTGATTAATACTAAGGAATTTATTGAATAATATATAGTCAATGCTATAGGTTTCTAGCATACATGAAACAGATATAAGAGGTTGATACTGTTACCTAAAGTTTACAATTATTACCGAACGAGCAGATAATTGATTTAATAAACCGTAATATTTAATTGAATATTGGTATCGAGAATTTAAAAAGCATACAAAAAACAATAAAATAACGTCATAACAGGGGATATAAATCCGCTCTGAGACTTCGACTGCTAAGAAGCGGTAAAAATGCTATCAAGATGTAAATATTTTTAAAACGTAAAGGGCATTGCGGAAAAATATATGCGAATATGTGTTCTTTTCAATGGATGATAAACTTACCGAAAAAGTAAGGTTTCCGACATACAGAAAAATCCAAAGTCGATAACTTAAAAGCAATAGCAGTTGTATCAAATATTATATTGAATAGTACGCCATTATATGCTCCAAGTTTACTCACAAAATACTATTTTTCAAAATATACTTTCTACCTAATACCATTTTCCAGGCAAATGGTATTAAGTAATAGCATGAAGCTCCTTTTCTAATTTACACAACTCCAGCTGCGCTTATTTTTTGACCACCCATGCTTATAATTGAATTATGTCACCAATGTATATATATATATATGCGAATCCTTCTAATGTGTGTTTTATATTCAGTGCAAGCTGGTATTTGTTAGTACCCTAGTTCAAATCTGTATTTCAGCAAGATCTTCGTTACTTTGGTCAATCTCTCTCATCATTATCGTCTATTGCCGTAGGTCGCTGCGGTAGCTACCCTGTTGCTAATGCTGTTGGTAATGTTGCTATTATACTCGTATCTGTTGTTGTCTTTCATGTTGGTGCTGCTTGTATCAATGTTGCTAAGATTGTTGTTGTTGTGTGTGTCGTTGTTATCATAGTGACGGCACTTAATGACGCCATTGCCTTTATACCTGTCCGTCTGTCCATGTGTCCGTTGGTGCCCGCTTGCTATTCAACTGGCTGGCGTCTCCTGCCCACCACTAATACCGCGCTCGGTCGCCCCTTCTGTTGACGCGTTCCTCGCTTTACAACAGTTGCCTTTAAGTATTACGCGATGGTGGGACGGTGATGTTGGTAAGGTGGCTCGGTGTCGCCACGTCGCGCCATCGAAACGACAGCTAGTCTCGTGACCAAATCAGAGCAAGCAGGAGCAATTCCCCTTAATCGCCCTCCTGGTTATCAAATTTCAGACGACCAAAGGACTTCGTCGCTAACTTTGGGTTTACTACTACCACCGCCAGTACCACTACCAGTACCACCACTACCGCCGCCGTCGCCACTGCTGCCACTGGTGCCACTAGCGCGAACATAACCATACGATTTGTAACAGGTATATCAAACCGTTACTTGTGCTTTTCCCAATAGATCGAACAACTGGCCAATGACTGTCCAAATGCGCATACATACAAACAAAGCCACCCAGACACATATACATACAAACAACCGAGGGAGTATCGCGATCCAGCGGAACGTTGCCTCGTTTCACCGTTCGCCCATCATCGTTCGTCTTACCCTCTTTTTCCTCTACCTTTTTCGTTATTGTAGATCAATGACCACTGACCGTCACTGCACGGCGACAACATGGCCGCCAGAGCAACAACAACAACAACCGCGGAAGACCGCTGAGTAGTAACATTCTATTGGTCGCTGGTCGCTGTTATTGTTACAACCGTTTGGTGCTGTTATTGTTGATGCTGTCGATTACGCGTTGTTGGTTGCTGGCTTGGTTGGCCGTCGGCTTCCACAGAACGTTGGGACGCCCGTTCGTGTGTGCCCCTTCTCAAATGCCTTTCGTACGTCGTGATCATGACGGGACGCATATCTTCTCTTCGTGTATATATATATACTTTTTTCTCTGTTCTCATCTCACATTCTCATATTCTCGCCCATCGGCCTGCCAGTTCGTTCGTGCGTTGATCTACCGCGACCACCCTGCAACACCGCGCGGTGTATTGGTTAGCATTATTCACTGCTGTTATTCTCATTGCGCTTACTAGCTTGGTCGTCATAGTCGCCGTAGACGTCATTATTGTTGCAATTGTCGCTGCGTTCAGCTGCTGCTCTTTTCGGAGCGACCGTCTTGGCTCATCCCAACTGGGCAATCTAGATCGGCCGACACCGCTCCCGTTGCTGCCATCGCTGCCTCCTCAGCTGCAGCCGCTGCCGCGACTTAAGCCCCGACAGATTTACTATGCCCAATCCTCGCGTCCGCCTTTCGGTGGTCGGTGAGTGGCGTCGTCTCCTTGGCCGTTCCGGCGAGGGGCTCCTTTGGCGGGGGTTTCCTTCGTTGTATAACAGCGGGATCGGCTTGGTCGTCCGCGCTGATATATAAGCCGAGCCGCGCCATGAGGCGGGCATCAGCCACTTCTGCCTTGTCAAGTCACGTAAGACAGCCTACCAACCCACTCGAACAACATGAACGCCCTCCAGGTTGCCTTCTTCGCCATCGTTGCTGCTGTGGCCTTCGCCCAGTTTGACGGAGCCGATTTCTCCGCCTTCGGACAGCAAGGTCAGTGTGCACTCCTGTGAAACATCGATGACATCTTTTAATTCACTCAGTAGCGAACGAAGGTGAGGATAGGCGACTGTTCAGATATGACTGGCTATTGGCAGTGCTCGAGTGAATCGAGGAAATCATATGACATATCATCTAGAAGGCTCTATTTGGCACAGAGGCCTCTGTTCCGCAAGCTTTGGTCCATAAAATCTATTGGGCTGATCTTCCCATATAGCCGACCAGATATATCCAGTCATATTTTCCGATGATTCTGTATATTGCTATGTGCATTCGTTGTGCACTGCCAAAAAGGATTTTTACCGGTGAAAATCAAAGGAATACTACACGGCATGGTTTCTCGGATATATACTTCTCAGAAAACATCGGAAAGCTGGCAAGAGGATGAACACTAAATCGTCCTCTAGAACCTGTTTCATCACTACCTATTAGCTATACGTTGCTATACTTTGACTGTCTATGATTATTTTCACACTTGCTTGAATTCGATGGAACAGTTCTGTCTTAAACGCTAACCAGTTATTCTTCTCTCTGTTTTTTGTCTCGCAGCTGCCGGTGGGGATGCACCTCAGTTCGACTCATCCGCATTCGGTAGCGACGCTGGTCAGGCTTTTGGCGCTCAGGGCGCTGTTGGTGCTCAAGATTTTCAGGGATTCCAGGGTTTTGAGGCGCAGGGTGCTGGAGTTCATGGTGCCCAGGGACAGCAGTTCGACGCTTCGGCATTTGCTGGAGCCTTCGGAGGTGACGCTGATGCCGCCCAATTCCAGTAAACGGGATCATTGAAACCAAAGAGATCTGTGATACTTACCTAATGTGCTGGATTGACATAGCGAAACCCCTGCCCCCAATCACCTTCCTTTTACCGATTTCGCCGTGGAGTGTATTAGACAAGCAAGAAGGAACACAATGCAGGAATGAACGTCGTGTCCCACAGGCACAACGGTGTGCAGCAATAAGGAGAAAAGGTAACAACCTGAAATGGGCGCCGCCTGGACGACAGTCATCAGTGCAACCTCTTTTTTGGACAGAAACAAGTTTCGAAGCGCATAGTATAGTAGAGTTTCTGTAAATTTGGTAGCTGCCAATCAAACAAAATTATTAAATTGTATATATGTTGTGTATATAAAAAAAATATACGAAAATGCCAAATAAATAAACTGTAGATTAAATGTAAGCGGATTTCATTATCAACTGATTCCAAAGTTAGCTGTCTCTGAAAATTCCACTCAAGCCTTTTGACTCTACCTCTTTAACCCTTTGACTTCGCGCTGTTAGTCCTTATGCTATCGTAGCATGGGAGATAGCCAAATATATAAAGCAGAGCAAAAATTATATACTTTAGCCAACCGTCATGCTCATAGTTTTAATCTTTTTTTGCTTTGGAGACCTTTCCTTTATGCCTAAATATCATTTGCTACACAAATACCTGCATTCAAAGAAGAATAATGCAGTTGCACACAATCATTGCACAGTAAGCTTTGAAAGCTTTTAAGCCTAGCTATCGTTGACTTGTTCAATTCTTAAAATTGAATGTATAGTAGTATTGAGTGGTTGTTTATTTCCGTTGTCGTATTCCTGTGACATTCCATTCTTTTGCGAAAATGTATTCCAACAACGGTTTGCTTGTACAGCTAAACTGTCCTACTGCCAAAGTTTATGACTTCTCTGAAGTTTATGAAGTCTCGCTATTTTGGGTAAGCTTTTTACCCCAGACTTTTTCGACCGCCTCTGTGTGTCTATCACGAATGATCAAAAATCCAATTTGAATGTTGTGTTTCAAATCCAGACAAGTGCGATTTGCAGCTGACTAAGAGTTATGTCAGCCATGTAGGGTTTAACTTCTATTACGCCTATAATTTTGCAGAATATCGTTTAGGATTTGACCGTCATTAGGAATACCTCTGCCTCAGTTTGCGCATGTGTATGACGTAAAAGTCGTGAAAAACCACCATAGGAGAAGTCTAATGCCTAAGTAAAAGTTCCAGACCCGATTTCAGAGTCAGTCCGCCCCGAGAGATATATAAACACGAACGCACCAGTTTCGAATATATTTTTCAAGACTATCTTTTTTGGTATTTGTCCACGTCAGGCCACCTCTTAAAAATCCCTCTGAATAAAGGCATGCAGGGGACGAATTGTGCTCCTCGACCGCTACGGCACACAATATTTGTCCCTCCTGTATGTTTACCGCAGATGAAGAAATCGATGACTCGCTTTACGTGAACAGCGTCGCATTTTGAAATTAGCTGCGTTTGGGCGTGGATGTTACAATAAAGAATATTAGCGTCGACGGTCAACTTCCCCGCAAGATTCACACAAAAAATCAAATTCGCCGGCAAATACTTCATCACATTATATTCTCACAGGCATCAGCTCAGATCCGCTAATCTACTACAAAATGCTCCTGGTCTATCATCTCGGGACACGTTGGAACAGACACACCTGTTGGTGTCAATGAGCATTTTTGGGCCACCATAAAAATTTTTCTTTAGACATCAACCTGGGATCTAATTAAACAAAATAAACTATTATAAAAACTGAAAACTGAAAAATTCTGATCAAGATCAGATTGGAGAATTAATAACCTTCTACTGTGATGGAAGCTTTAACAATGATTGCAACTGACATTTTGAACGCCACTACAAAGTCAAAAATTACTTCATCAAGACAGAAAATTTTAGTTACATCTGCAAAAAGATATTTCCTTCATTAAGTATGGCCCACATGAGAAAGTGGTACATGTCTTAGATGAAAACAAATTCACTCCTTCTACTTTAGGTTAGATACTTTATCTACCTAAAGAATTTCTCGCAGAGTAAAATACTCTAAATGGAAATCAATTGTAGGTTTTGAAAAAACAGTACTATTACTCTCCCTGTAGTTGAAATTTAGCTTCGGGGGCCAGTATTGTGCAAAGAAAATATATCCAGAAACCGTACAATTAAAAAATTCAACCTTACGCGGGTTAATTATAAAAATAATGGAATTCGTAACTGTAGAGGCTTCCATTTTTATCCCAATGCCATTTATAGAAGCAGAAGAACCCATGAGTGACACAGCTTCGACAATAAAACTTTTACAGTTTTAAAAACACAACCCAAAGAACCCCGGATTTCTCGCTTGATGCTATATTACCAGGTTAATAAAAAATATCGATACCGATGAGGCGATGTAGGACTACTCGAGAAGAACGACAATTTTAACTGAGGAAAACAGAATGAATGACAAATATGTTTCTTGTATCAAGGTAGCTGCAGTTAATCAATCTTGAATTGGTTTGCAATAGCACGAATAGATCTGATCAAACATTTTCATCACACAATGAACTAATTATTATTAAAATGCGTATAGCAGGGTAGTTGTTAAAGATTTGAAACGCCAGTTGTATCTTGACTCGCTAGTGCGTCACACTAAACGTTAGTTACAATAAATAGGTCAAAATCATGGTTTCGACAAGCAACACTTCTGTAATTATTTATAATTGAGTTTTTGAGGTGGCTGGCTGGTGTATACTAGGATACGTTGATGTGAGTTCTTAGCTAATTGAGAGATGTCAAAAGTATCTAAAATTACTACGAGCTCAGCCTACACAAATCCTGCTCTGACCAGCTTGACATGAGTCAAGGTTGGACGAAGCTAAAGTAGCCAATGCATCTTTACTACAATAGCAAATGTACCTTCGGTAAATTCATTAAATGCCTTATAGGGTCATACAGTTCAAATAATTGTTTAACTACGTGCAAGAGTTTGTAATAATTATAAAAGGAAAAAGTTTTTATACCCTACCACGCACGAAGCAGCACTAAATGTGACAGCGGCTCTAAAATTGCTGTTCGAATATACTTGTAATACCAGCGTGATGTCTGAGATTAAGGATGTTGAACAAGTGAATGATTCACTCGTATTCAGAAAGCACTAAAAATACCGTACTTGCACAACGGCAGGCTCTTCCGTTTGGCACGCTTAAGTTGCTTTTTGTTCTTATGCATAAATACGTATTTGCCTATATATTTAACGAAAAGACAAGTTTAGTCATATTGGACGATTAGTGTAAAACACAAATCTAGCACTCAACTGTTCAGGCCTATTTGGCTCGGTCAGTGAATGACTGCTTGGACTTCCTTTTACTATATGCACTCCGTTGTTCATGAATTGGTCTGTCGTAGAGTGCTATAGAAGCAGAATGAATAAAGGGACTCGAAGCCTATTGTTAACAACCAGATAACAGCGGTAGCTGCAGGTCCTTTAACGCTGCGCGTCAATTGCTGTAAACTAGGATCCATTAAATTGAGACGATACCAGTGAACAAGTAAAAGAAGAACATAATTGTGATTCATGTCAGATTTATAAACCGCATAGGTTGCAATAAGTCAAAATTCATTCAAAGAGCTTGGGTACAAATTTCATCTGCGCTTCACCTAAAATGTTTTCACAGTTGATCCTGCTTTAGATACAAATTTATTCGTATGAAACATCTCATTTCAAACAACCGCAAGTTTATATTGATGATGCGAGTGTATGATTAATAAATGTATTCGTAATGACTCATGTATAACATCCAGATTCCACACAGAAAATGAGAGATGTACGCTTACTCCTCCCTTACATTTTGCCCATCCGCATTATACTTCGATAGAGAAAACCTCATATGAAAACAACATTATTTACAATCTATAAATCACCATGTCTCCAACAATCATCAATACTTAAGACCTTTTTCTCGGCTTACTATTTGTGGAAAATGCAGCTTTGATTGATCGTGTTCTTAGCCAGTGTACTTAAACGTCACCTCTCATCCTTCCTGTATTAATGGCGTATTATAGAAATTTCAAGATAAGAAGAACAACAATCACAACACAAATTAAAATAATAACATGACATTTGAAAATATATGTTTTTTGAAATATAGGGTTGTGTAGGTATTTTTCTAACATACAGAAGGCACATACGTTTATGAAATCTATGTGAAAGCTATTTTCGATTTTCGATTAGGTCGCAACTAGACGCTCACTACGTAGTAGGCGCGGGCGATGTGGACAAAATGTACAGAGGAGAATATCGGTAAATGCGATAATCTTGGTGACAATTATCATATGTATACTCTGTAATGGATCTCATTTTTGTGCGAGTTTACACTTTATACGAGCGGAGTCACACTTATGTTCCCGATGTGATAGTGCACCTTTACGTGACCGTCGCGTCTAGCAACATCTGCAGCGGTGACTATCTTTCGTCTGCTCTTTCGAGTTCAGTGAGCTGCCGTTGTGTATTATAAGAACAGGCAAGGTTTATGACTACGACGCTGCATTATTGCTTCCTTCTCTCCTTCCGGTTGCGCCCGGCGTTCGAAACGAGACACTTGTGCGCTCCAAGTTAGTGGGAGCAACATCCGTCTGCTTCAACGGCGCACCGTTGACAAGAACTCACCCTACGTTCGGCTCGCCGGGCGTCCACCAGCCACTGTCGTCGCCGTCCGCTGACGTAACGTCAGAAAGGCCGCGATGGCTGCCGTGGCCGAAAGCAGTGGTGTTGGCGAATGGCAGAGAAGCAGTGGCCTCTATCAGGAGCAGGAACAACATCACAATTGATCACAATTGTCGTTTTGGTCGTTATCGACCAACCAACCCTCCGATATCATTAGTCGTCGTCATCGTCTGACGGCACTGCGGCTCTGAGTTCCCCACAGCGCAACGACCACTGAACGGAGCGGATAGGACCGAAGTCGAATGGCATAGAACTCTAGCATGACCGGCAGCATTTATCGTACCATAAGTTCTGAAGGTCGCATGGTCATTCGTCATTGCCGTTCCTAACACTTACAGGAAACGATCGTGTGGAACAAACTGCGAAAGTCATATTCAAGCCAGCCCATTGGTTACCCGTGAGATCGTTTACAAAAGCTAAACGAGTGGAAGATGCTTCCATCTCCGGGGCAACTGCTGTTACCACAACGAACATACTACTTTCCGATTTTGGTGGTTATCTCGACGTTCACAGCAAAATCCGCAACAACGGCAGCCGCTTGTCAAGGATAACAATGATTTTCGTATCGTTACCGTTTTCAAGGATAATTTCATCTGTACCACCATCTAATCCTCATTTTAGCTGTTTTGCGTACAAATACAGTTTCTTAAACGTGTTTGAACGATTAATGTCACTCGTTGTGTCCGATTGGTGGGCGACTTTGGAAACATTGTGTTCGCGTCGTGATCTCGTTTAGATATATATATATGTGTGTGTGTGTGTGTGTGTATGCGTGATTGTGTAATACAGAGCGCTTGTCACGCAGTGGCGATGAGGCAGATAATCCTAAGTGCAACCTGAGGGTATCAGCATCGGCCATCTGCTACAAGTACAGGTGGCTGCAGGAAAAAAGCCTTCCCAGTCAATACGACTGGTGTCGTGGAAGTTACAGTGCTTGTTGTGACTGGCGACAGAACATTTGTAAAAGATTGATCAAGAAAGGCTTTGGCAGCTTTTGGTTAAGTATTCGGTGGCTAGCAAAACGGAATGGAACAACATCAACGGCCTGTTGTGCAATTTGACCAAGACTACCTTTTCAAGGTATGTTAAATCAATTATAATGCAATTATGATGCAGTTATAATGATTATGATTGTAATTAATTTTATTGCTAGTGGTACTAAATTAAGCGTGTTTCCTGTGACTGCTAAGTGCCTTTTTCGATCGGGTCTGGAGCACCGAACTCAAATGACATGAAATAGATGGTGCAGCCAGCTGGTGCGCACTGGTGGACTTCCACTAACATTAAAATTCAGAGAATCGGAAATCAATGACAGGTCTAACTTCTACGATTTAAACAATTTAGAAACTTCCTAACGAAGTGCAGCCAGAACTTTCTTATTGCTCAGATATTTATAAAAGCTAAAATGGTTGGCCGTAGTATATAGACAGTTTTTTCCATCTCCCTCCTAATGATATACTATTCAGAATAAACGTTAAGAACAGGAACAGCTGTTCCTGCAAAATTATAGAAAAGACAACTGGAACCCTTTCAGTTGACTGTTTTTATTTTTATTGAAACTAATTTCATACAGCCAATTCTGTTATTTGGCTCTTTATTAGCCACAATGCCGTCGTCTAGTAAGTTGTCGTCTAGTAAGCTCACCAAATTGAATTACTTTGAACAAATGTTTCAAAAAGCTCATCTAGTCGGCTAGACGAATCAAAAAGTATTCAATACTTTTTGAAACTAAAAACAAGAGTCAAAGGTATAAGTATTTGAGCTACATTTAAACGCATTCAGCAGAGCAAACAATAATAATAAAATCACAATGATAATTAATTAGCGCTGTTACCAAAATCAACGCAGGTATTGGTCGTCGGCGATTTTGGAGTCGGAAAGACTGCGATTGTACGACGCTATACGGATGGGGTATTTTCTCAGAACTACAAGATTACCATCGGCGTCGACTTCCTCATAAAACGACTTCGTTGGCATCCGAACAAACAGATTACACTCCAGTTATGGGATATCGCAGGACATGAGCGTTTCGGGTCACTAACACGGGTATACTACAAATACGCCACAGCCGCAGTTTTCGTCTACGACCTGACTCGACCTGCTACGCTGGAATCCATAGTTAAATGGCGCGAGGATCTTCGCGACAAGACGGACGATAAGTCGTCATTGCCGTCGGTGCTTTTGGCGAACAAATGTGACATTTCGCAAGAATGGCCTGATCTCGATCGATTCTGTCGGCAGCATCACATAGACGCTTGGTTCCCCACCTCAGCCAAGGAAGACGTCAACGTTGATGAAGCTCTCAATTTCCTCGTCGAAAGAATACTCGAAGGTGGCGTAGGCCCGGGAAATTCGGCCTCGTCCAGCACGCAAAGGAATGATGGAATTCTCCTTGAGGATCGACCGACATCAAATGTTTGTCAATGTTAGTTTGCACTAGACCATATTTGTAAGGTGTCACGTCGGTGAGTGACAGGGTGAACACCGTGCAGAAATAAGGTAACACAGGTCGCTTGAATCAAGCAATGAATATCCTAAGGAGCCGGATCTCGCGGATTATACCACTCGCGTGATTCATCAACGTATTTTTGCATAAAAATCAAGAGATCTTCAATAGACTTTGGGCCGCAGTATATTCAGTGCTACGCTGCATCGCTCCGCGCTTAAGTTGTATCATTTCTAGAAGTTCACCAAACATAAATTAAAGGAAGTTCCTTTTTTATTTCCATTTTACATCGTCGATAGAGTATTCAGGTGAGTAACAAAAAGCTAAAAGACCCAATGGCGGCGTAGATAGTTCGACAGATAGCAACAGGCGATTAGCGAAAAGAAACGTTATTAGGTTAGAAGTCAGTGAGTCTGCTTGACTAGTTAATTGCGTGATAGGGCCATTCATTTTCGAGCGTATTAGCATGCTTTCTTTGTGTTGCAACGGTACGTCTACTGAGAAATATGCGCTGTGTCTCCAAAATAGCTTTTGTTGTCGGGTTGTTGTTCAATTGGTAATTTCTGATATCCGATTTAAACGTAAATTTTCATACAGATTATTACGAAGGATCAACAGTTATATTACGAATCCGCGGCAAAGCTTATTTTTTTACCCCAAATCCTTGAAATAACTGCTGACTTTTAGAAGCTATCCAAACTGTCTCTTCTGCTACTGAATGCTTTTGAGGGGCCCCGTTTGTGAAAAGTGATGTGAGGAGTACGGGAATAATATGACGAAATTACATTTTCTTGGAATACTGTAAATATTCAAAACACTTTAACGAGTTATTGCTATTACCATATTTTCTTAGCCACCAGAGTCTGCGTTATTATTTAATCCAGTCAATTGTTAAAGTAGGTGGTAACAAAACTTGTGAAATGTAGGAGTAAGGCCGTCATAAATTGACTCCTCGGTCTGACTTTTTCCGATCTGGCGTTTTTCTTTGAGGGACAACCAAACACAGTTGAGCTAACTTTCTTCAATTGAATCTACATAGGAGAGTTGCCGTTCGCCTCATGACTACATTTAAGCCTGGCAACTCATTTATTCATACAAAAAACGCTAAAAAACTTTCTAAGTTATCTTCGATAGTCATGTTGGGTCACGTAAAAGAATCTATCTGAGCCTAGCTCATAATTCGAGAATAATTCGAGCTCATAATTTGGAGAAGTCAATCTCTGGAAATTTAAAGACCATGTCGATGATTTTCAAAGGTCAGCAGCTATTCTACGAATTTGCGGTAAGGAATAACTTTGTGGAACTTCGTGTGAAGGAATAACGATTTGTGTAAGTATTACAAAATATACTATAATATGATTTCCAAATTCGGCTTTCAATTCACCCTCAAATTTCTAAAAATATAGATGTTAATCGCTACCGACGTGAATTCCATCACTCGGCGCCACTAATAGCACACTAGTTATGTCTATAGGGCGTCCCCACCTTATGATTATCTCTCGTTCCTTGGAGAAGAGTTTCGTATAAATCACCAACTAGTTGACATGTTGTGCCACCACGTTTTTGATTGTGTCACACGCTGCGTTACCGTATACATAGATTTGCCCTTTCAACCTCGTATCTTTCCATCGTTTCGAGGGATGCGCGTTAAACCGTCTTGATGATTTAATAAGCCGCTACCGAAGTCACTCTCTCACGTGGCGTTTCGCGCCAATTTTCCAGCTACCGCACAGCAAGACCTGCTTACTAATACAATTCATGGAGGAAACTCATCAAGAGCCACGTGACCCCCTTTTTGCCGAAACGGACAAGAGACGACGATTCGCCACGGTTACTGCCGCCGGTGGTCTCGGATCATCACCCAGTTCTGTCACCCATATTCTTAAAATGTGCACGGACGATTTGACATTACTGTTAGCGTGACCGCGATGAGCCACGCGAAGGCATCATGACCAGTGTATAAAGGGTTGCGAAGGCAGTTCGATATGGCTGAAAAAGAGAAAAGACAGCTTAAACCGTTTGCGAATCGTGAAAACTATATACATAGCTCAATACCCGTTTAGAGTGCGTACCCGGAATTAAGAAACTGTCTGGAATTGGAAATGTTTAAATGGTATTTATTTGATTAATCGTTTGAATCGCGTAAATCAATCAATTATTGACTGTTTGAAGGTACATACGGCCAATGAAAATATGTATCTATGTATTGACCTTTTGTGAAAGGCCTTCATTTAGAACCTTCGTTTTAATTATTTATAGATGATTGTCTATCAAACATTAGCCCTTTCTCATGCTCAAAGTTGAAAGCAAAGAAAAATACTGATGGACCTGAATCGTCCCAGCTTTTTTAAGGCCCTTACTCAACAATTCAGTAATGTCATTTCCAATTAAACGTCCTGTTAATAAGGTATAAAAAAGAAAAGAAAACGATATAGGATATTGTGAAGATACGATTTATTGTATTTAGGCTTTATTCTGGCCTTGACCTCGTAAAAATACTTTACTAATTTTTTTCGTCAACTTACGCGTGATTTTAGCTGCTGTGCTATATTCTTTCCTATAGGACATAACTATTATAAAGAAATGAAGCCTTTTATTGTCTGCAAGCAACTAACCGGTTTCCCATTTAAAATTTCTTCAGAATGCGTCAACTTGACACAATACAAACTGCATAAGCTGACATGAGATTTCGTCGCCTAAATGTCACTTCACGTCTAAACGGTAAAGGTCCACTGACTCAAGTAGATTGATCCATGTCCATACAAACTAGTTCACGTTCGCCCAAGTCATGTTGCAGAAAGTGGCTGATTTGAACGGGAAGATGTAGACTTAAAAGGTTTTTACAAAAAAACTAGTCCAGGGAATTGAAACCAGCAAAAAGTCCAAATACATTACCAGAAGAATGATCTCTTGCAGTGAATGTGGACGTCAACCCAGTAATTTATAGGAATAGTTTTTCTAAGTGCTTTCGTTAATTTTATCAACACTTTGCCATGAATTTCAAAACACAGGAGTAACAATAAAGCAATTTCGGCCCCTGAAGAGACTTTCGGGTAGCTGAATTTAAATCTAGTGCAGAGAATTGCATATTTTAATCCTACTGATGGAACATACTTTTTGTATGCATAACTCTATGTACTCAGAATTGCTCGAATTCATGCGAGAAGCAGTATATCCTGAGTCTCGATGGGGAGGGTCCTCAAGGACATTAGGCTAAGGTGTGACTTAATATTTTCCACATACCAGACATCTTGAAACGACTGTGGAAATAAACGTTGCATAACATCTAAATATGGGTTAAGCACAATGTGGAAAAAATAATTTTATCTTCATACATTAAAAATGTCGATGCTTAAAACTAAAAGTGCACAAGGGTATTTCAACAGGTGCATAACTCGGTGTACGGTTTAATCGTTTAAGTATTAGACCGTAGATGTGCGCGAGTGGTAGTTTTAAATAGTTAGAAGTAAATGGTTAGAGAAAGTTGCTAATAATGTACTGTTATCGACATTTTTGACCAGTGATGTTTTTAGGAGGGAAAGCTTAACAAGACAAAGACGTGTAAGACTAAATAGTCGTGCTAGGATATAGAGAGATTGCTCAGTTTTGTCGAATTACACAAATGCATGTATGACTATCTCGGTTTCTTAATCAACGGTGCAGAAAATCATATGACACTGTTTGTTAAGAGCCGACGAATGTTGTATATTTTTTATTATATTTTCTATCTGTATTGACAATAGAAACTGTTGTGTAAATAAATCCGTTTAGCGTAAAACTTGCAGGGAAACGCTTTTTAATTAATCTTCACATTTGGATCCAATGTACTTTAAATTCCATCATTTGTATCTTTATTATTATTCAAGGTTAATTGGGACCCTCACACAGATTATTAAGAATACAGTGACTACCTGATATCCGTAATATGTTGCTTGCATTGCGACAAAGAAACGCTCACGCTTCATGGCAAGATACTTTCTAGGGTAGTGTAGGACTCATGCAGAAGGCATGGCTGCTCTACTAAAACTTACTTTGCATTGACCTTCACTTCCCGGAACTTATTTTCATTTCGTTGCAGTCCAACAGGCCGGTAGGTGGCGACCCCCTGCCGAGGCAATCGGTCGGGGACGCACGTCAGGTTTTCCGCACTACCTGACGTTGTTTGTCCCGAAATCTGTGAACCCAACAAGGGAGTAGCGCCAGGGCGACGCTTACTGGATTCGTTCTGTCCGACTTATACCAGTTCAATTCCCATAGCACTTGTGTTACGAAGGACTTATTCCTTTGTTAGTTGTCTTTATCTTCGCGCATGCAGTGCACGAAATTCCAGGTTGTCAATTCCAGGGGATCAAATCAATTGCACCGACGCGTTGCTTTCTCGCTGTTTACCACGACCCACTTTCACAATCTTTTATGGAATCCCCGGAATCTTTCATGTCAGGACGAATTTTGCTAATCTGAACGAGCGCCCGCCTCACCTTGGACGTTGCAAGCCTCAAGTGAGGCAGCCTGTCAGGAGTTGATCTAAGTGTGCTCCTATGCTGAGCGAACAAGTTGGAGGAGTTCCAACCTAGTACGAACTTGATTGGAGGACATTTTGTGCGCTTAATCAGCAGAACGGTCACGCTCTTGCCAGCGCCATTTGCAAGTCGTCGTATCTATCTATAGGGCTACTGCATCCAAGGAAGCATTTGCTTACCTCTGCAACGAATCCGCTTTCTCAGCTATCATTGCTAAATTATCAGCGTAGGCCAGAAGCTAAGTATCATGCAGTAGGGCCTCGAATGCATAGCTCTATCGTAGGCCATTCCAGACGAGAGGTCTCAGAATTGCTTTCTGTAGGACCCTGACAGTCATCTACAGTTCCAAGCCATCGCTGTCGAGCGTCCTTTCATCCAGGTAATCGGACATTTTGTTATAACCTCAGCTGGCAAAGCTAGTGGAAGGACATTCTGCGTAATATCTTCTACAAAGAGTGCAAGGTTAAAGGTAGGATATTAGGTCCCCTTCCGTTCCTCCAAGCTCAGAGTCACGTTCTCCAATTTCTTCCTGACGATCTTGAAGGGGGTTTTTAAAGAATCTGCGTCGATATTTTAAAGGGCCTGCCATGGACTGCCGTTTGCTGGTCGTAATAGCCTTACGTGAGATACCGCTATTCCTGTTGTGGTTCAGAAAAAAGCGGTAATGGCCGTTGGATAGGCGTTGCGGATCTTCTCCATTTTAAGCCTGCGCTGGGGCTTGTCGCAAGAATAGTTGGGCGTCTGAATTTTCGAATTCCAGTAGTATTTTGGGGCCACTGGTCGTATTTTTGCCCCATGTAACCGAGAAACGATTTTAAGCCTGCGCTGGGACTTGTCGCAAGAATAGTTGGGCGTCTGAATTTTCGAATTCCAGTAGTATTTTGGGGCCACTGGTCGTCTTTTTGCCCCATGTAACCGAGAAACGCAAGAACCTATGAGGAGCTTTTGTTGCTCGTCGAGTGAGATGGGTCTGCCTCTCTGCGCAATAGTTACATAAAACAATAAATATAATGCAGTATATTCACATATATATATTAAAAAAATACCTAAGTCACTGCATCAAGTGGCATATTATATTATTATATACAGACCTGCGCCAAATATTCAATTAACTCTTTTGCAATTCATAGGTATTCCTGCATGAAAAAATAATTATCTAGGCGGCATTCAGTTTATGACCCACAATCTACTACAATCGTTGCAATCCATGAAGTATAAAATGTCGCCAGACGAACTAATTTATTGCATATTATACGGTTCGCTCTGGAATGTAAATCGGATAAACGTTTCTAAAATAGATTATCAACTCTACAACGACAGGTTGTACGGCCTCCACGACTCGCCGGAGGAACCGTGTCTGTACATATTCAGTGGCCTCTACATCTTTTCCGGCATTGGCGTTAAATTTAGGAAAAATGTTGGGATTATAAGACTTTTATAGATAATAAGAATCTTAAATTCAGGAAAGATTATAACCAACATCTAAAAGTTAGACTAATGTAATTGAGGCCGGCCTGGTAATCTAATTAATGTATTGGTCAAAACTAAACTTTGGCGTTAACTGAGACACCAACGATTTAGCCAAGTACTGGCGAAATATCGCGTCAATCCTTTTTTGGATCAAATATTTGTACGAACCTTAGATAACATAAGACAAGGATTTGATTCCAAAAAGGACGTAGGGTTTATAGTGTAGACATGAAGGACCCCACCTGATACATCAAATATATGCTAAAGAGGAATGGTCCCAGGCAAGATTCCTACGGTATACCTAAGGGACAAGTTCCTCTAGAACTAGAGGTATTCTTAACCTTAACATGGAAGCTGCGATTGCCCATATGACTTCACATCCACGTGACAGAGCGGAAGTTAACCATAATGGCAGTAAGCTTTGGACGTTGTGGATTCGGTAAGACACTTCGGAGAAATTAAGGTAACAGTTTCGCCCTTTCTACATGCGCATTGTGTCTATATAACAACAGTCAGTAATTTTTTTTCAATGAAATGTTGCATTATTCTCTCTATGTCTGAAATCATTTAGACGCCGTAGTATGACGTCAAATTGCACACTATAGCTAAGTTCGCAAGCATGTAAGGACTACTTATACGAATTGTTGTTGAATTCTCTTTGATTCAATGTAATGGTGGCTGTAGTAGTTCGTTTGTATTCTTAAAAATAGCTTGAGATGACCGATGTACTCTTCTTACTCGATGAAATACATATATATATATATATATATATATATA
>MNPL01004145.1:0-16265 GCA_002081605.1 Tropilaelaps mercedesae
ATATATATATATATATATATATATATATATATATATCCTTATTTTCTCTATTATCCTGTCTAGTGCAGTGATTCACTGTATCATGCTGACTCCCTTAGGCTATGCTTGTATATGCGCGTTGAACATGAAGGACTGAAAAGTTTCGACGGGATTCACCAAATGATCACACGACCGGACCTTGAGTTCCAGTTTTTGAGTTGTGTGATAGCACTTATTTAGTGTTAAATGTATGATAGCACTTATTATATACTGGTCATGGCGCTCATTTTATCATAGACTGATCAACAGCAGCGTGCCTCGGTGCGCAAGTTGTTAGTTTCTGTTCACAAGGTTTGTTCGTTTGTTGTTTCGGTTTCTTTCGTTGAGAAGTTTTTCGTCAAGGAATGAAAGAAGTTTGTGTAGACAGTTGCAAAAAATGGATCCTAAACTAATTTATATCATGATTAAAATTAAGCTAAAAGCGTCTGATGGCTCGTTCTACTGGCAGATAATACCAACGAATTAAAGCAATATTAGCCAAATAATATACCATTAGTCATAATCTATATTTAGGGAAAACATTAT
Source organism: Tropilaelaps mercedesae (assembly GCA_002081605.1). Taxonomy (NCBI): domain Eukaryota; kingdom Metazoa; phylum Arthropoda; class Arachnida; order Mesostigmata; family Laelapidae; genus Tropilaelaps; species Tropilaelaps mercedesae. Next base: position 565 of record MNPL01004145.1, read on the forward strand.
ATTTCATAGTGTTTCAGGCGCTGTTTTTCAACTGCGGACTGGGTTTGGCGTTTTAAGAATACCGTGAAAAAATAATGTAAAGAACCGTAATTTAAGACAGTAGCTGAATTTTATGCTTCAATACCTCTCATACTTGCCGCTAATCATTTTGTTAATGCCATACCAAATGCATCAATCACAAGTTCTTTTTCCTTGCTATCTTTACCTTTCTCCAACGTATGCCGCCAAATAATGTGTTTTATTCTTTAGTGTACCGGCTACATGTATAAAAATCTGGATGAGAGTCGTGCCTCGGTGCTAAGTAGGCTAGTATCCTAGGCTCTCCTCACGTTCACTATCAAACTGTGGAAATTTCTTGTCAATAGAAAATAACTTGTATTCTTTCTCAAATACAAATGAATTTCGTTTACGCCCATATATACGTATGCTTGAACGGGTCGTTACATCTTAATGTAGAGTAATGATAAGGGTAATTATGATAAGGCGACTACTATGCAGGCACGACTACGTATCCCGGAAACACCTTTTGTCATATATCATACTTTATCTTTTATGCTCTTCTTATATATCTAAATAAAGGGTTATCACGTAATTCGCCTAACTAACAAGCACGTTTGTCTTGTTACGAATTCCTTCATTGACCACCTGGTTGGAGATTCAGATGTTTCAAACTTTATCATGTATTGTGTATTTCCCTGTTCCTATAATTTTTTACATTTTTTCATTACATTTTACCCTTCATATCTTTGCTTATGTTTGCTTTTTAATACAACACTACGAATAAATGTTTATGTTTGTAAATGAGCATATGTCTGGTTATATAATTGCTAAATGTACGCTAAAACATAAACGTTTTTTTTAATAGAATTATCTATTGATGTTGTGTAGAACATTCGCACTGTACACTGTGTGTATTCGGATCTGAGCTTTTATACGCAACTAAAACTTAGGAAACAGTAAATTATGTGACTGTCTTACTACAACCATGGCAAATTTATATTTTCCGCTTGAGCTTTGCTATCTCAGAAACGATCAAAGAATGACCTTATGTTAGCGATGTACAACGATGGCGTTCAGAACTTACGCTAGGTAACGAGCGGTCGAAGTACAACCATATCAAAACTTTCAGAGATTACATCGTCATTTTTAAAAGCTATCAACTTATATAGCCTTGCCAAGTTTCATGACCACTTAAACTCAGACGGAGAAGTTAATGCTACCTCCCCAGATCTGTTGTTTGGTGAACATTTTATGGTCTTTCGCGGTTCCTTAGACATATATCTTAGCAACCATAAATAAGCACAATGTACTATAACTGTGAGAATTAGCTACGCAACCAGCTATCGGTTATATCGGTCTCAATCACTAGAAAATCGACTTGACTGTATGCACTCAATGGATTTCAATGACTAATTCCAATGAGGAAATTTCAATCAAGTCATTTTCAGCGAAACTAATGATTCTAAAAAGCAATATGTTGTTTGGCCGACAGCCTGTCGGATATCTACAATATTTTTACATACTAAATACCGAATTGCTCGATATTTTCTGTTCAGTTGCACTATACCGTGCTAGTGTCTTTAAAACAGCTAAGAGCAGAAAAAGCAACACCAGTAGTTTTGGTTTGGCACCCGAGTTTGTTCTTACTAACCAAGAAGTCTCAGTGATAATTTGCACAGTATCCGGTGTTTATATTAAATGCATATGAAATAAAAAACACTTTTAAAACATACCTTGATAATTTGATCTTTTCAGCATAGGTACGTATATGTTTGGAAATGCGAACAACTGTAGATCTACCCTCAGATGACCTGGAGATGAATGCTTGGATGTGGTTTTTCTACACTCGGAAGTTTCAGAATTGGATTCAATTTTGTGATCTGAACCCTTTTGATAAAGGTAGACGAAAACAAAATAAGGCAAAATAAGAGCTCCCCATTTACTCAAACGCTGAAAGGTATCACTTGGACTTTCCCTGTCTGTATATTTCTCTTCCACGTAGAAATTAAGTTAGCTAATCACTGTTACATAATGTTAGTTAATTGCTAAGCTTCAAGACACCCAATCCCGGTAGTGCTTTGCGGCACGCGAATATCCCCTGAGAAATGACCGCTCAAAAAAATATGGCAGAGAGGCAAATAGCAAACTCGAGTGCAATTAAAAGTAATAAAATACTGCATAGCTCTGGAGAAAGCACACTGCCGAGCATTAAAAATACGAATTCAAATTCAAATTATACATGATTCCAGACGAGATAAAACTTCAGCCACGATGTGATGTACTCTAGGTGGTTCTGTTTTGGTTTCATATCTGTCCGCTATTTGAAAGCGGCCCAGAATGTCAGTGGTTCGCCTTTTCACGTTGACGCTTGTTCTGGAACCAAATATACACCTGAAAAAAATGAAACGCAAAAGAATTCGTTTACCTCAACGTTTGTATCGTTTTATGGAAGCTGGATTTTATTTGAAAATAAATTGCACATGTGCCATATTGTATATAAGTCTTTAAAATGTCGAACTGTCACACTCTATTGCTCAACTTGGCTACTAGATCATTGGGTTTTACAGGTCCCGAACGACACCCAGAACGCTAGTGAAGATTTTCAGGTACACGGAATGCTTAAAGGAGGTTTAAAGTTTACGAGGGATTTACAGGTGGCACCCCGCGTCACGTGTTTTTTTAATACAGACATAAACATTTTGTTGAATGCACCAACAAAACAGCAAATCTGATATTTATTTATCTGTTTAGTGCAAGGTAGTGTACTTTCTGTGAGCCTACCACTTGATAGGTTCGTTTTTCCTATTGTCTTAAATCTCTAATAGTGTTAATCCAATCGATCTTCACTCTTCTATTTTATTAGACAGCATCACTTCTAAAAGTGACAAAATGAAGATACTTACCAATATAATACAAATGAAGCCAAGTTACCGCGAGTGCGTAAACCCTCTCTACTAGCCACCGAACACTTACCATTAGTTTTTCTTAGTTCCGTCGTACGAAACCACGGTTCTTTTTTAAGCCCCTAAACTTTTTGTTCCATTGGCTATAAGCTACAAACCTGTTTGCCTGTCTTTTCCTTGAGCTCCTTAGCTATGTTAATGCACATTTCACGCGTAGCGTACCGATCCATTCTGAAGTTAAGCACCGACAGATGAACAAACATTGTAAATTACTAATTTGATCATATTTAGGATTACCAAATTAAAATACTGTAGTGTGTTCCATAAGATTGTGGAGACTACTGCTACATGTAGCGATAATAATTTATATGTCGGCCACTTTGCTGAAACTATCGATTTACCAATATTTGTATATTCCATTTGAGATTTTATACTAATATATGCCTGCATTACATCTCAATGACCAAGAGCTTAATGCACGGCGACTCTAAAGCTTCACTAGTAATATGTTCGCATGCTATTATCTTCAACTAGAGAGCATGAGTGGCGTTCTCCGCAAATTAACATGTGGTCGAATAGAGAGAATTCCCGTCTAAAACTTGCCTAAAGTAAGATTCAAGGATAGCCTTCTCCTCTGGGGAAAAAAATGTTTTCTCTCCACTCCATCGCGGTGTCGGGGGGATCTGTGCCTGAAATCAAACAAGAAAACGCCATATACTTTCATATCGTTGGTCCTATTATAACTATGAGTCAGTTTTTGGCGTTTTACAAGAGATTAAGGGATAATATACAGAATCATTTTCATAGCTGATATTGAATATACAGGGTTTTACGCGGATGGTTCATCGTTTATCTTGAAGCTGTAATTATATTACCCGTGGCCGATAATGTCTTCTCATGAATGCGGGTGTATAGTTTTTTTTAACATATTGGAGCTATTATGAACAAACTTTCGTAAGGAATAAAAGTTTCTATGACAGTAATATGTTTTTGTTAAGAATAGAAGCATCTATGAGAACTAATACTTAATACTGGAGTGACAGATATTCGAAACAAGCAGATAGTTTTACGTCTATTATATTTCTGTTGTTAAAAACGGTCTTATAATTTTGCAGCTTACCTGAGGATTGCAAAGAGTCGAAAATCCGCTGAAGAAATCTAGGTTCGCCACTGCACTTTTCAACATTTGAAGATCTAAAAAGAAAATAAACAAGAATTGCAAAAAAGACGATCAAATTATCTGAATACGTGGACTGGGTACATCGCTAAGGAGTTTGGCTTTTTCACTTCCCGATTAATAAGCTAGTTATCGAAACTGTTAGAATAACAATTGAATTCATGGAGTCAAAGGGATTAACACACGCCCGTACTGGATGCATGTGAAATAACATTACTGTGTTGTTACTTCCAATAATCCGGATTTGAATGTCAGCTGTTATAGGAGGCTAGAAGTCAGGGCATCCGCTATAAGCGAGGAAATACCTAAATCAAGACCAAAATAATAATCTCCAAAAGTGACTTGACTACAATTATCAGTACTTCTTTTTTAATGTGATGTTTTTGAAAGGAATTGTTAAGTGACGCTTGTCTCGGTTTTTAAAATCAAAACTTGATCCCCTTTTCCTACAAAAATGTTGCACCCATTGTAACTGGAAAAATATAGTTTATTGATATGATATATATTACAGTACAATATTTAGATGACCTTGGTACCAACGCATCATCCGCGATACCGGACCCAGGCGTACAAATCACCTGAAAAATACAGAAAAATTTGTATCAACGGTTTTTGGTGCTAACTACGTAGTAAAATTTCAACTGCAACCTTTTTGTGAATTAAGTTGATTTCGCGCTAGACAGTCCTGTTAGTGTTATCTGCAGCAGCAGGAACGGCCGACAATTGTTCGTGATACTGGAATGAAAAGAACACAAGGGTCGTCAAAATTATAATTACATTCAAATACCTCGCGGCCTGATCTGTCTCAATTAGTTCACTTTCCCGTTCAATATTATTTAGCGGATACACGACCGATTAGACTAACCACAACTTCAAAATTTTTACATTTATTTTATTCTAGTCCTATTTGCGATTCATATTTTCAACCCTTACTATTTTTGTAACGAAGTCACAGATTTCTTTTCCGTTAACTTCCGAGGTATCGCAGTATCAGGCTGAAATGAAGGGAACACTCAAGCTAACAATACAACCGTCTTACGAAGTAATGCAAAAACTGCTACCGTGGACGTTAAATGTTGGCTGAGGGTCAGCTTTAAAAAAATAAACAATACAATCTAATCTGTTATCTAAAAAGCCGATTGCGTCAAAGCTTCGAAAACGTCTCATCAAATTGACGACTATTGTTGAGAATGGTAATAGATGTCCAAAAGGATTAGCATCGAAGTTTCCTATTCTCTGAAGCCGCGTAGGTAGGCAACGCCTACTGTGCCGAAATTGGTTGCAACGTAAACCATGACCTTTAACAGATATTTTACAGCTACACTTTATAAATCGGTTCTTTATGGCTAAATTCAAGCCTAAGTTACGTAGAGAGACTTTTAATGTTCGCTTAAGCTATCATTTAAGGAAATGTTAATGCGTAGCTCAAAACGTAAACGCTAAAAATAACATTCTGTCAAAGTTATCTGTAATCAACTGCAACGCTACCTCCACTGATGCTGTCGTAAAATCAATCAATAGAAAAGCTTCATGAAGAAGATTGCTGATCCGCTGGGTTCACTAAACTGTATTTGTAACGAAAGAATCCATATATTGCATCTTTGATGCACTTCATATGTATTCATCGAGATAGATGGACATTATGAACATCAATTTTAAATTCTACTTAGAAACCGATAAGAGAGGTTTAATGAGGTTTGACCTTTGTGAGGGAAGAGCGGCTTGATCGGTTGTGCTTTTTAGAACCCGAAAAAAATCTACCACAGCAACGAAAATGCATCTGATACCGTGCAACAAGCACCTGGGTTGATTGAAAATTTTGTCGGAAATCAATACAAAGAAGAACCTAGATTAACTGGCAAATAAACCGTGTGGTCTTAGCCGTTATTTATCACCATCTGGGTACAACGGTTACTGAAAAGCAACCGTGTGGTCACCCGGTGATTTCCAGAGTTCACTGAACTGAGTTGGTACAAAACACCAGTCGTTATCATTCCTAACGTGACGAAAATGTATCTATTTCTGATAATCGAATATTACCAGCTCAGTCAGACCTTCGGAATGTCAATTTTCGTTACCAGCAGTCCATTTATTACACAACGCAACAGTGCCTTCATGCATTGAATAAACTAATCATTCCTAACGTGACGAAAATGTATCTATTTCTGGTAATCGAATATTACCAGCTCAGTCAGACGTTCGGAATGTCAATTTTCGTTACCAGCAGTCCATTTATTACACAACGCAACAGTGCCTTCATGCATTGAATAAACTAAATCTTTAATATAGATAAGATTATTCTATCGAACGAGCTTATACAGTACAATACAAATTCACCTTTATTAGAGCCAAGGATGACATAAAACAACAATTATTGAAAAAGTGTGGAGGGCATAATTAGAGTTCTATATTTTTACAAGAATTATTTGGAATAGCTCTTATCTGAACACACAGATCCTTACTGTTTATGCGCTCTGTGCTTGCAAGGTGGATAGCACCAGCAAAGCTGTCGTTGCCCCAGTAGAAATTCTAGATATATACCGAACTATTTGCTGATAGGCTAGTAAATAAATAGCGCCATATTGACAACGAGAAGCAACAAAATAACAAAATGAACCGTGGAGACAATTATTTGCAAAAAATTTTAAAAAGGTATAGGTACGGTAAACGCATCGCTTCTGCGTTCCCTCCTGAGGCATATTAAAACCTCAATAGATCTCAAAAATCCGTAAAGTTATAGTAGAGCACAGGAATAACTGACCTCAGATATGAGCCTAGGAATAATCAGCTCATTTGAAGATATACTACTGATCATCAACGAAAGTCAAAACAGAAAAAAATAACGTTTAATAGTAACTGTTTTTTACTTTTATAATGTTCACAGTATCGTTGAATGTCAAGATTTCCTTTAGAAAATTAAAACTTCGCCGATCACGTGTTTCCAAAAACAAAAAAACATAAGGAATTATATTGTTACCATTGACCGAATAAACCATCCTCTTGTCAATACCATAAATATTAAGTGCCTGCCTACCCATGAGATATGAACCTTTCTTCCTTCCAATATGCATCTTCCTTCTACCGAAGTAATAAGTCTTAAAACAGTAAGTAACCAATATACAACTCCATCAAGCCCTTCATAGAAGAACTTCGAACTACACACGCGTTATACCAGCTTTATAATCTATCTAATTCTGCAATATTAAATTGAAAAATGAGACATAAATCGACAGTTTTCCGTCCAATATATGCGTGCTCTTCTCATACCTTAACTGGTCGAGGCAATAATAATTATTATTATAATTATACTATATCAGCCATAACAACACCAACGGAAACAACAATATTATTGTTACAGTTATTATTATTACTATTATTATTGAATTATTGCGGCCTTGGTGGCGACCGATGGGATGGCTGTTGTTGTTATTGTAAGAGTAAGCTGTAAGGGCTCTCCTGTAACGCTGCTGATATTGCCTCAAGGTGCGGGTTGAGAGCCATTCCTGCTCTAGCTCTACACTGGTCGCAGCGATCGGCGATAGAACGAGTGGCCAAGGGAATGGCGCAAATGAGTGTGCAACCATGCCCGTGTCGTCCAAAGAACAGCACACATCCGCTTTCAGCCGTCATCCATCTGGCGTGAAGCAGCTCAACGCCTTTACAAAGTGACAGAAACAGCTTTCTTGTGGCTGTCCCTTCTCACAAATACTGCATGCCTAAACCGTATGGTCAATTCTACTAGGAGGTGATAATGCATTATCCAAAGGAAGAATGTTGACTTTATTGATCTCGTTTGTCTAATGCTACATTATTGTATTAACAATGAAAATATTATGTTATACAAGTAGGATAAACGTAGCATATAACTCGTGCAGGTGCTTTGCGGATTGTTCGCATTGCCTATTATTACGACTTTCAAAGTCTAGTTTTCCGAAGCAGACTGTATGAAATGATATATTGTAATACAGTTTCCGAAGGACTAAAGAAATAGAAGTGTGCTACTCGTAAATGGACTACTGAACGAATCGACTCTCATCAAAGACAATTCCTGACTTCGAGTTATTACGGTTTTCTTTTTTAGGTTTAAGCAACTATTCGCCTGCCTTATTCTAATCCTACTTTTTTCTTGGGAAAAATAGTTGTATGAAAGAGGGGAAGGACTCTTCTAGCTGTATTCAGATATAACTTCATTCTACAAATACTAAAAAATTGATGCTGCTTACTAACATCTCACTTTCTCGTAATAGGTGTCCTTCGAAACGCACGAAAAAGGGACTTTGGAACGTGCTTGGATTTAAAAGATTTGCAAAAGCTTTATACTAGACTTAAATGTAAACTTATGTACTTGTACGGTTTCTGAAATATTTAGTTTGAGTCGTTTTCACCATTCGTATCACAACGTACTTCGAATTTTTCGTTTTACTTTCTAACATTTATTTAGTCTAGAATCCCATTACAGTGGTCGAGTCCACTAGCCCTGTCGTGACGATAAAACAGATAAGCACTTGCTAGAACATGGGACCGCACTTGTGGCCGCAACCTTTGGACTGTGAGAAAAGTCGTTTGTCTGCATGTCTACGTAGCCCAAGTGGAATATCTAAGAAAAACAGATGAATCTATCACGCCAGCGAAAGTTCGGACATCTCCATAAGTAAGCATTTATGGAAGGCGCCATATGACAGAGACATACTAGCGATTTCATTAATCAGTCGGGTAATCTGAGTACCAAGTTTTACGGTTGCCACTATAACTTGGATAAAATAGTAATTTGAGTGAAGGCAATACGATAAAGTTTTACGAAACAAAAAAGCGACACCGTGCACGTTAAATGTTAACTGACGGCCTTCCCTAAAAATATCTCTCAGGGCCAATGTTTTTACTAAAAATCCAACAAAAACTTTCCAAACGGTTCCAAGATATTTTTCTACGCAGGAAAAAAGCAAATTTTGTGACATATTATTTTTATATTTTAAAGCTACTAGGACGCAACAGAATAACCTGACCTCTTTACAATTATAAAGGTAAACGACAGTCAGAATGCAGGAGTAGCATTATTGTTCCGAGACCAATAAGTTTTAACTATTTCAGCGATACGTGAAGGTTCCGAATGCTCTAAAAGAATAATATTAGATGTAAAAATAACGTTCCAGCTAGGGTTTGAGTTAAATAGAACTTGTGTCGGCTAATTACTCTAGTCCTACGTTATCATCATATCAAGAGACACCAATAAATAAGTATAAAATTTTGTGCCATATAAATGCTTTACTAAGTGAACTCAGTAAAGGGGTGATTTTCGCATACACTAGATGTACCGCATGAGGTGATCGCCTAGGCCAGTTATACGGTCCCTGCGTGAGTAACCACTATATGGGTAGCACCTTTGCACAAATCAATGGCCAAAAAAGATAATGTTTATCCTTATATTTCTCTACAAATACAATGCTTTCTTTAAATATGAAACTCTTGTACCTCGTGTCTGAGCTACTTTTCTAATAAACGCTTAACTAGAAAAAATACCTGCTAAAAAGAAAAAATATTTTCCGATTATCGATTTATCCATCCTTACAGACTTTTTACGGTGCAACATTCAATTACCAGTGAGGTACCGTGAAGTGCTGTATAATCTGGGTAAACGCAAAAAAATAGTTAATTCACTCCAAGAGTGGTATTTGCGCAGTTCTTGTGCAAACTATCGTAATATTTTAAAGAGAAAATTTTAAATATGAGCATTGTATGGATCATTTCTCTTCTCAGGATTCCTCGAATCAGAATACGCTTTGTGTGTCTAAAAAAAAGGCATTAATTTAAACAATCTGATTTCTGTATTATCCGATAAAGCAATGAAACCGGCCTGATCCTTGAACATGTTCATGAATTATCAGCAAAACTGAAGCAAGCACAAAAGAATTCTGGGGACGAAACTTGGAAGTGGTGGGACGAAGACTTTCCTCATAAAACAATTGTTAGAACCTTGTTTGAATAGCTCGAGTATATTCTACAGATGAACACTGGACGATGTTTGCGTACTTGCATCCATAAACTGTAAACATTGTCTGTTTATGTGAATGCTTTCTTACCCCAATCGCGGTACATATTCCGTCGTATTACATATTACGTTATCATTATCAAAACAACAATATGATGCAACATACACAGGTTATCACCCAAGTGTGCATGATAACCTTTTACGCATTTCAAATCATACCGAGCTAAAATCTCCCGACATCTTAAGCCACATAGCACAAATTCTCTAACCACGCGAATACTATGCATATTGCTGACTATTCTAGTTCGATGATTATTCACAAAAATCGAACTGGCGAAAGTATTCGTTCATAAAAATTAAGGCTTGCTTTAAAATTATCGACAAACTTGACTACGAAGTCCGCACGTTGAATGAGATTTAAATTATGTGTGCTTTGTGGTACTTATATTTATAAAAACTTTAAAACTAAGTAAAATTATTTCTATCCGAATTCCTTAAAATTCAGATGATGTACAACGTTGCTTTCACGAATTTTTCTAACTACATTTGAAAAATCAAATGAACCGGCATTCTCACAGAAGTGAATCTTTCGGGTGAGGTTACTGCCTAATTTTTAAAATGACCGTTAATAACTAAAACCAGAAAATGCAATTATTCTCAACTTTATCATTGATTTTTCAAATATTTTTTTAATAAAGTGTCAAAATAAAGCATTTAAAATTTATTATACCTCGAAATACGTAAAAAACAAGTCACAATATGCTATCAAGACTTCGAAGCTTCGTGCCCTTGGTCCAATAAAATTTTACGTATCGCCCTTCCGACTAATTATTTGTTCGACACCGAGTAAATTGTTAAAATAACAAAACTACTCTAGTCGAAAAACTAAATACCATTGTAATATTGTCTGAAATGCTATCTACGTTTATTGCAGGGAAAACTTAAATAAAGTAAATGGCTCAGGGAAATCATTCCTTAATATCCGATCTTTTTCTTTTCTACATTGTTTTCTCTTTCTTCACATAAAAAATATCATACATATACGCCAATGTCGTGCAAAGCTATATGCACTTACATCATAGGATATTCTAGCTCTAGCGTATCCCTTCACTAAGAGTTTTGGATATTGCTAACAATTTGCTATTGTTAAGTTTACACAATTCCTTTGTCAATCGTAACCGATAACTTTTTATTTTTGCGATGAACAGTTAATACCACCCGATCACATTCACAAAAGAACTTTCCTTACATTTGGACCAAGCAATGTGGAAAAGATGCACCTTCCAGACAGCCTGCATTGGCCAAACAGAGCTACGACAAATATACATAATTCATTCACACACATAAATTGTAATATATAGGATACAGGAAAAAAGTCTATAAGCGAGCTGCTTAAACGAGGATCTTTAATCTGTGGTAGCTTACTAATCTGTATACTACGCTAATAGTCACAATTAAAGTACTGCAACATTATGTGTACGATTACGATAACTTCACCCATACAGTACACTTTTTTACGTATCGCCAAAAAAGAAATTGCTTCCACAACACTTTTATAAATTAAATATTGTTATGTGTCCCTCTACTCCACACACATGCCAGCACTTCTGAGTGTGCGGCACAATACTTTTCATACCCTATCAGAATATTTTTATGATTTAATTATAGGGAGGTCATGGTGGTGATAAATAAATTAAAAGTTTCAGGGGGATTCGGAAGCCTTATATTTATATGTGCGTTAGTCCCAAAATTTATTGTTTGTATACTGAGAGAAGCATTTTTAGAAGAAACAACATCGCAAACATATAGGTTGCCACAATTACGGTATGTCACTAGTTGAAGACAAGTAATCAGCCCACACAACAGCTGATTTTACGTATACTTTTATCCCCTTCCAATTACCTAAAATTGCCTTGCGTACATTTTACACACCTGCATTCAATAATATTCTCAACTAGTTTGCCTAATTGTATTTACACTTCTGCAGTTATAGATTTATCTATGTATGAATGTTTTTGTGGTGCGTAGAGTGATAGCGTCACCTCCGCTTTTTAGATATATATATATATATATATTTAAAGTTGTCTATGTGGCCATTCTCGGGGGTAGGGCGAGTGCAGGCTACTCTCTAAATGAGCAAGGTTGGCATGAAAGTTCGGCAGCAGCGCTGCAGGCAAGTTTGCTGCCAAGTTCATTGGTAGATTAGCAGCAGACGATAGACTAGCGGCTAGATTATTTCCGGATAGAGGATTAGCTACAGAGAAACCGCTTGAATTTGCTAAACTTTGCATTAGCGAGGCCGCTGTTGAGGTCTGTGAGGTGTTCAAGTGCGCAGTCGACATCCCTCCTGATTGATTTGGTTGCGGTGATGGAGACGCAGTCTGCTGTTGTTGCTGATGATGCTGTTGCTGGTGTTGTTGTTGTTGTTGTTGCTGTTGCAGCTGGTGTGCCTGTTGCTGGGAAACTTGTTGCTGTGCTTGCTGTTGTGCTTGCTGTTGCGTTTGGCTTTCGCCTTGTCCTTGGTTCCCTTGCGGCTGTGCTTGATGGTTTGTTCTGGATTGTTGTTGCAACGTTTGTTGTTGCTGCTGTTGTTGTTGCTGATGATGCGGCTGTTGTTGCACTTGTTGTTGGTGATGTTGTTGTGTTTGCTGTTTATTGCTATCATCATCTGATTTTGACGAGCTTGTTTGCTGTTGGTGGGATGATGCAACCGCTGCCACTGCCGCCGCAGCAGCCGCTGCGGCGGCTGCTGTCGCCTGAGCTGCCAATGAACTATGTGAGGATGGAGTGGGACAGGGGGCAGGGGTTGAGGCTCCATTTTCTCTCCAGCGAAGCATCTGCTTCTCCTTAGCACGCCGATTCTGAAACCAGTTCTTCACCTGTAAACAGCAATAGGTGATATCGTATGTTAATAGTTGGGTGGATGCGATCCATAGATTTAAATGCCTTTAGCCTTTAGTAAAAAATAGAAAAAGTAGAAATGCAATATAGCAATACAAATTATCCACTGAGTCGCAATAGTGGATTATACATAAAGGTGGGGAAAATTTCTCCCCCCAAAAAGCATGAGAATTAGCCCAAGCCGGCAAAGAGCAGAGCTTACTCATCAAGCCGCTTTTTTCAAGGCGTGCATAGATAACATAAACTACAGAACTTTCTGAGTTCCAAATGCTATTCCCGCAAATAAAAAGAGAAAAGTAAAAACGAGTCACCCAATATATGGATAGAAATCTAAACACGGCGTCGGAAGGCAGCTTTTAGTGGATACGACAGATCCAGGAACCGTGCTTTTTCAATGTAATATAAACCGTTCTCGCTAATAATGGACCTCAGCATAGCTAATAGTAGTGCAATTTCAAGAAGATATTCCTTTCTGCACAGTACAAGTATTACAGTAAAGAAGGATGTAGAAAGCAAAATTCGGCCGTTTACCATTTACAGTTTTTTCTTGGTGAGAAGATCGAGCAGCAGTCACAGCCAGCAAGTGGCTGCCTTTGATAGAGGCCATTCAGCTAAAACTCTAATCGGAACGGTAATCTGCTCCCCTGTATTATAATAACCTATTCAGTATCGGTACGGTGAGAGTACCGAAGGTTATATACTCGTCAGCAAAAACGTCCTTCAATATAATAATAGTGATATATATAATAATAGTATACCAAGCTGAGATATATAAAGCTAATTATATACAAAGATAATAGGTCAAACTTACAAAAGGTCCACACCGAAATACCTAGTTACATTAGAGATACCTAGAAAAAATCAGACAGCTGAACCAAAATTCATGATATAAAACCGAACATCAAAGTTTTGCTCGGCTAAAACATTATATGAAGTCTGCAAAAATAATATCAATATGGTGCTAATCTGGACACATTATTGGCATTGGTATATCTTAACGCTTTATCACCTAAGCGTGAGAAATATAAAAACTGGGAAAACTGCGTGATTAGCAACAAAATTGGATGGACTGCGCAGTTCTACCGTGCCACGACTCAGATCCCTTTTAGCCGAATAATCTTTTAAATTTTTTAACCTTGAGCTATACAATTCCGAAACGCCTGCCGATAGGTCAAAGTTGGTTTTCTTATGTTATGTTGTGACCAACAATATACTAAATGATTTGGTCTGATAATTGCGGCAACAATGTTTGCTGGAATAAGACAAAAGGATAGTACGCGGTCAAAGCGTCGAGCACTATTTGGTACAGTTCAGCTTTAAATATAATCGTACCTGTTCCTCGGCGATTCCAATTCTTGATGCTATCTCTTGACGCGCCTGATTGTCAATATACGGGCTCCTTCTGTACACCTCTTCCATGAGCGCTCGTTGTGTGTCGCTAAAAGTCGGCTTTTCGCGCATCCGCAACGCGGCAGCTGTGTCGGCGTCACGATGAATCGAGGATGTTTGAGATTTATTATTTTTAATACAATAATATATAAATATAATTTTTATATTTATTATTTCACAAATAGCAAACAATCATACAACCATTGAATGTGTAACTAGGTACCACAAATTCAATTACTTCTGATGAAATTTGGTCAGATTTTGACATAACACGTTTCTAAGAAACCTCAAAATTAATTATGTACAAGTTTATATACAAGAGTTGATATACAAATGCCTATCTTTTGATTAAAAACGATTATTATATTAATTAGAGAAGAATATTCGCCTAAGAAACTCGTTATAGTTGATGATCCAAATCAGGCTCAAGCATACTAAGACGTAAGCATCGTTAGTTTTTTATTATATCAGGCATAAACTACACCATCGGAAATATAAGAAACGGACGAACTGATAACTGTGGTTGCGCCAATAAAAAGGAACTCCCAAAAAAACAACGCAGCGGCACAATTCAGCATATGTTTTTTTATTTCTTAGAGATTTTCTGTACAACGAAAAAGACATGCCTCCCTGAGGGGCTCAGTAAAAACGCATACAAAATCAAATTGTATTTTATTGGTAGATATAGAAAGTAGTCATATATACAGTTAATCAGTTGTTGGTACTCATTATGTGTGATTTAGATATGCACCATAACGTGCAACCGTAGTAAGAACGAAACTAAGCCGAAATTTTATATTAACCAACTAACCAAAGATGGTGGATAATTCCAATTAGACATGATCATATAAATCTTTTGTGACGCACAATTGACACACTAAAATCATGGATTTGATGTCTTCCTCTACACAGTTATTCCTTCCTCTACGCTTTGCTTTTATAGCTAATTAAATTTTTTCCAGCTGATGATATTAGCCATATGGCGCACACAAGTTCATATTCACCTATATGCACTTACGATATCACCCCAGATTACTGAGACTTCTTCAGGTGACGAAGACACCTCCACAGAAGAAATTGGTTTATGCAATTGCTATTGTTTTCTTCATAAACTTGAATTTACGATGTAAAATATAATTACAACTTGGCTGTCGCACACTTGAATACACCTTTTTTGACATCTAATCCGCGAAATTTCTCATAAATTCCTAAAACTACGCTCATCGCAATTCACCAGTAGGTGAAAAGCTGCGCACACAACTCAAGCCAGCCTGGCTTAACATGCTATATATATACATATATATACATACATATATATATATATATATATATATATATATATATA
>MNPL01004146.1:0-12864 GCA_002081605.1 Tropilaelaps mercedesae
ATATATATATATATATATATATATATATATATATATGAAAACCCTCTAGCCTACACGAAATTTACCGGTTTCGTGGATTAAAAATATTTGTTATAAATTAAAGAACTAGTTTCCTTACTGAGACGAAAAAGCTTGACATTAGTAACCTCAAAAGTGAGGCAAGTGTCAGAAAAACGTATGAAATAGTTCATCACGTATATAATTTTTCCTTCAATATTGGAAATTCTCTCGAACTCAGTCTTAAGGAAAACTTATGGTATTCATACAATATTTTCGCCGTTAGGGATAGATTGCAGACCCAACATGTAAATAACGCTTTTTAGAAGGCATTTGAACATTTTTCTCATTTCGACGTACATGACAACTGCCTTTAAACTCTTAGTTATGTCAGCTTCCCAGTAACCAAGAGTAACGAAAAAGCCTTAATTACAATTTCATGAACCTTTAGGAAAATTACATGCACATTGAACCATTATTTATACACATTTTGCACTAAAATTAGATTTAAGTTGGGATGACTTGTAACGATGCTCAATCAGCGCAAAGTTCAGAAAAACTTGTTTACGCAAGGTTTCCGCCGAAGCTAAAATTGTAGCCTCTAATTTTTTAGCGCTAAGTCAAGGTGTGGTTTACTAGCTGCCTAGTGTTTTAAAGGCTTTCTCGAAGTGTAGAGTATTTTCAAATCCTTTCTATCCTTAGCTGCAATGATTATATGTATATATGTGTATATATACATAACTATATATTTATATCGTAAGACCTGATAAGGCTAAACAAGATATTATTTCCTTTTCTTTACTCATTGTTTCCAGTTTCCAGTGGGTGTTTAACAATGGCGGTTTTTTGTTCAGTTCGCCAATTTCGAAAATCGTAGATTGCGTCTAGTAATCTTCCTCTGTTAGGGGTACGCTGCTGTTGTCGTTTAGCCTGCCCATCGTTTTGATGAGATGCCAATAGAAATTGCACATCATTCGATATTGGTTGACAGAAATACGTTCCCCATCACCGTGAATGCCACTCGTTTCCTCGACGTTGATATTTAGCGGCGAAAATCTGCTCATCCAGGTCCAACGTACAATTGGATTAGAAGAAAGCCGTGAAGCACCGTCGTGAGTACAGCGGAAGGCAGAAAAACAGCATTTCTCTATATTCAATAATTCATCGTATTTACAGAATCAGTTGTGTCATCTGTGTTTCATATTTTTAAATTTCATCAAATCTGATCAAACATAAATAATGCAGTCGCACCCTTCGCTAAAAGAAAGAGGTATTCTCTATTGCATTTGACTGCGTTTACATCGGCAACGCTTTGAGATCGTTGTAGAAAAAATCTAGTCTCTATTCACATCGAGCCCACCTCTGGTTGCTTACCGGGGCAACTAATTTAAAGACACATTGAGACAATGTACGAAATAAGTAGCAAAAGCTCCGTGACTTTGGTGACCTGCCGTTGAGTACCTGTAGATATAATGTGTCAGATTGGCGTAATGCCTACTATCGGTGGCTGCCATTAGAATGGTTGGAACTACAACGGCCGACGGGAAGACAGCGCCGATAGTTTGCTCCAGTGCGATGAGACCGACTTCTGTCAGCGGCTTTGTCAAATTGGTGTTATCTGAGTCGTCGCGAATCGGGTTGAAGTCAACTGGCGCCCTCCACTACGTCCAAAGGGAGGATGCGGCACGTGAACAGAGGCCGTTTCATGAATACAACGATACGTTAGTAGTTCTAAGGCCAAGTACTTCTCACGAACAAGGTGACTTACGACTGTACCGCCGAAGCGTGGAGCTGGTAAATTTGAATTGAAAAGCGCTAACTGCACATAGACAATCGTGAGCGGGCGCATGACAATCTCATGAGCCTGAGGGGCACTAAATGCAAAATACAGCCCCCAGAGATCAGCTGCCAGCCCCGCTCACTTTAGTCAGTTTTTTATTCCGCTTTTATCCAGTCCTGTACCGCGGATATAACGACTGTCAACCTAAGGCAGCAACAGCACTGCACTGAGTTCATTGGGGAACGACTGGTTAAGGCTTTACCTCGTGCATGTTGATAGTGATATTTGGTATATCCTTGACAAGATCTCGATCATACTGCAACACCTCGTCGAGTGTTTGCCCCGGCATAACTCGATGATTGACAATCGCTTCGGCATAACCCGGAAGCATGTTGGTTTTCTCGCCACCTAGATGCCCGGAACGGCCAAACGATGTGGACGGGTATTACAAAACGAAACAGCAGAGCAAAACGGGCGTAATAAAGTCTGTGTCGTACTCACGCTTAGCTTAGACTAGCGCCCAGCCGAAAGATCACGCAGAGCTGGCATTCACTGTCCGTGCCTAACATCGGTAAGCATAAAAGTCGCTGATTTTCTAAATTGGTAAAAAGGCGTTTAGTTCCACAGTCATAATACGTATTGAAAGGGGTATGCGTCACTTTCTGGATGACCTGGCTGGGTGGTTATGTAATCTGAACTTGTTCAAAAGAACTTGATGCAAATAGAAATGTAGCAATGACGAACGAAACAAGACAACGTGGACGTGAATGAGGAAAAGGCGTTTTGTGGCACGGTTGGGGCCTTATTTTGGCGAATGTTCACTAAAATTGGACTTATAGAAAGGTAAATGGCAAGTGGCAACAAGGACAGTAAATCAATATAAATAGCAGTCACAGTAACACTTTTTCACAGTACCATTATTATTATCTATTATGGCTATTATCTGTAGTACTACTATATATATGTATATATGGTATTGAGCGGGAACCTTGCAGCTGTTCAGCGTTCTGGAGAAGGCTGATGATTACACATATCATAGCGTTCAACAAGCAACTTATGAACATGTAATTTATTATCATCATTTTGACTAACACTTATTACTCACTATTATTGTTCTAACACGCTTGTTTGGATGCAGTTTTGTTAGAAGGCATTTGTTCTACTCACCTCGAATTTTGGTAACCGCTGTGCTTGTCCTCATGAGAGCGGACGTTTTCTCCTGGTTGGCCATCATCTTCTCAACGATTGGCGAAAACAGCCACATGTTAGCCATAATCATGTTGGCCGGGAAGTTTGCGTACGGCGCTAACTTCCAGATCATGCGGCTGTGTAGATCCGTTAGCTCAGCCGGGTGAGCGTCGTTGGTAAATCTGCGTGAATAATGAAAGCGGCAGTTATATACCTATAAATGTAGAGTTCAATAATGTAGACTCAATTTATCGTCAATAGCAAATTTTTCCAACTCGCAAAGCTACGTTCAACTATAACGAGTCAAAGACTACTAAAAACACCCAGACATTTAACTCAGGCAACATATCATGGCTAGACACAATAATCAAGCTCTAAGCTAGTCCTATTTAATTGTATTTCCTTCACTCGTAACAATACGTTAGGATTTGCCTAAAGCACATGTTTTCCATTGGATTGCATAATCGCGGTTGATGATTTAGCACAATCATTGGTGCCAAATTGGGGCCATTGGCATTCTCCGTTAACTTTATTATAAAGCTTCGACCATACATGCAAAACAAGAACCTATTAGGAATAATAATTAGTTCTGTTATCATTATTTTATATAATAATTACCTGGAAATAGCGCGGGCAAGTTTTGTGATGGCGGTCTCCTGGGGTGGAAATGATGAGTGACCGCGAGAATCAGTTACCGAAACGTTAACGTTCAGGAAACCTTTCTCAGCTACGCCAATGCTAAATACAATGGCAACAAAAAACAAAAAGTCAATGGGAGAAATCATCTCCGCTGCAACTGAATGAATATTGGCAGAGCAGAAGCCCAGGATGCAGATGTGCGTTGGCGCACGCTCAACTGTTTTAATATAGTAGGACATTCACAAGACAAAAAGAAAAGGTGTTGAGGGATAGAAAATGGAAATGTAACCTTTCTGTATAAAAAGGAACTACAGCTAATTTATTTCAACTAGATCATTTGTCGCTGGTTGAATGTGAGAATTAATTAAAAAAGTAGAGATAACAAGCCGGCAAACCCCGCTAGCATGAGCACATTCATTTGCAGGCTAAGATTGGGGGTACCTACAACAGTAGCAGTATGTTTAGACAAGTGACTTTTACTAACAAAGCAAGAGGCTTGTCAATCATCGGCATCGATCCGTTCAGCACAAATAGGCCCTCATCCAAAACGAAGGCCAACTTCTGCCCTCCACGATTAGTCTCTAGAATTTGACTGAGACATTTCGCCATCTCGTGAGCGCCATGGTTTCCCAAAATCTCTTCGTCGTGGCCAAATGCTACGTAGAATGTTCTGTTCGGCCTTATTTTAAGCTCGTTTAAAACTTCCATGATGCTCTGAATGATAAAAAAAAAATTATTATCGGTATATTATTATTATCATCGGTATTATTATCATTGCTAAAACATCGATGTACCGCTTCCAATGCTCTTTAAAGGGCTAGATTAGGCTTAGAATGGCGACAGTGAATAATATATGCAATAAATCTCACACACTAAGCAATAAAATTACAGATCAAGGCAATGCAAGACATATGTATATTCTGTAACTCACACTAATTCGCAACCTCACTATCATTTCCTATGCAAAGTAGTTCTGCATGTAGGAAGTATACGCAAAATGCAGTGCCCGTTGTGCTTATAATGCAACTCGAAGTCACGTTAGTGAGTTCTAAGCAGACGCTACTGCAGTTTGCTCAGGTAAAATCCGCTCTCATTTGATACCCCTAGGGTACAATACGCTTAGCTTACATGTTGCTGTGTGCCTAGTAGACCTATCGAAGTTTACTATACAAAACATTAGACTGGAAAAACGCTGGGCAAAGTAAGAGTCTACCGTAGAGCTGCCAGACGCTTAAAGGCACATTGGTTAACCTTGTTTTTCCGTGCAGAATAGTGCCATCGTGCAGAAAACGAACTTCTCCATCGTAATTTCTTTTCGCATGAGATTGATATGATCAACCAACTTAGTACGATTGGTCTCGTATGAGCATATATTACTCGTTACACCAAAGAAGCCACACATACGCATCAGGTACTGAATAGATATCATTGTTTCGAAAGAAAAGTTGCTTACTCACACGGTTTTATCCGTCACGTTATATGTTTTTAACAACACTGTAATACTTATCGGCAATTTTTTGTGGCCGTGGTTTTTGCAGTGATTTTTATTTACCATGAGATTATGTTTATCGTCGAGTGCGCCTCGGCCGTATATAAACGTCTCGTTCTGCTCGCTGGTGACTTCCTTGGCCACGAACCCATTAGACCCTACGTCGTTTGAGGGCACAACATCCATATGAGCGCACAACATGTACGGGGACAGTTCGGTGTTTGCTCCCTCGATCTGCAGAAGGAGGCTTGGATAGCTCGAGTTGCCACATGAATCCAACGCACTGTCGCTGGTCTCATTGTTAAGAACTTTTATAAAGTCTCGTTCAAAAATTTGAGAAAAATCTGCAAGATTATAACTGGCGACGGTTAGATAAGTAAGATTAAAATGGTCTGGTCAAATGATATGGTCGTCGAAAACTGAAATTTATTAAATACGGTATATGATCTTGTATATGAACCAGTACTTCCTTTCTATAATAACTTGTGGTAAGTTTAAGAAGTTATCCACCACAACCCAGACACATCTAGACATTTACAGACACATCTCCCGCCCAGAAGTACCTGAAGCTGATCTAAAAGATAACGCATCACAAGCAACGCGCAATAACCTTTATATTAACCATACAGTTCGTTAGTTTTATACCATATCTATCTATTATTATACAAGTCTGCTTTTGACATATATGAAACTTGTTTTCTAAAAGCAAGTAGATAAAACTAATAATGGTTGCACATAGCTATTATTATTATTATTGGGCATTTTAATAATGCTACGATGAAAAAGTGTGTTTATCTTAAGCAAGTTTCTTCTTTGCTAGGCAAGATATTTACCATATAGACCCGTATAATGGCCCACTATAAAAATTGTAATGAAGGCTAATCTACTTCCAATATAGTAACGTAGAATATATTTAGGCTGATCAAATACGACCGTATGGTGCGTTGATATTACTGATCAAATAGGTAAATAAGACGTATTTAATAATCATTGTTTACATTTTCATTAATAATCTCGCAATGATAGTTTGCTGCCCAATTCAATCCGGAACCGCGGCAGTGAATATAGAAAAATATAGCATACAATGTATAGGTATAATTATCAGGTGGGCGAATAATCATACTGACATATCTTCGAATAAAGACATACTCACCAATACATGCCTTGTACAAAAATGTAAATTAAAGGAATGTTCTGCAACTGAGCTTCATATTCCGATTCATTGCGAGACAATAAAAAAATAAAGTCAAAGCATACGATACTTGACTCAATAGATTGCATCTTAATGACAACCCAACTATTAAAACTACCTAGGTACTCACTGGTCAAAATGAATTCACGAAAATCTACTAGTGCTTGCTTCGCTTTTTGACGCTTGTCTGCCTCATTTTTCTCATCTGAGTCATAGCTGATCGTCTCATATCTGAAATATTGAGGAATTAGAAAAACCCAACAGCTTTCTGCGCATGTCACTTCGTATCATAACTAGTTTTGACGGGTTTAAAATTAGATTTTTAACTCGTAGAATTATTTCTTGCCTGTTTAGACAACAGCTACACGCGGTCTGGCTTGTTCAAATCTATTGCTTCATTGGGTTAACGGCTATTTTAAAAGTTGCAGCTGATGCAGTAATTTCACTTTATGTTCATATTCTAATTCCGACCAATAAGATATAATATATATCCTAATATTATATTCTAATTAGACCCACATTGTTCGATGCGCGCTTGGCAGTTGCCAATGTCAGGTTAGAACAGGCATGTTATTAAGCAATTTCTATTAGTTTTCTTTGCTGTTCGCACGTGCTGCACGGGCTGCTAGACGTGCTACCTCTGCTGAGATTATTCTAATATTTGTGGTCACTGTTTAAAGAACATTGAACAAGTGCGTCACACACACACACATATATATATATATATATATATATATATATAGTTAAAGTGAATATTGTTACTAAAGTAATTGCCACATTTACGAACCCAATCGCTCTTTTTAGGTTTTGTATTATCCGATACTCGTCATCATATCCGAATTTTTCAGTATAATTCTGCAACAGAAAGGGCGAGAATAGACAGCGGCAATTGTTATATGAATGTTCCCTGCAACCAGTTGAAGTTTACAGGGCTTTTATTTAGCAACCAGGTGGCATATCATTTGCACCAATCTTACCACAAAGAGATTGGATGGATATGAAATGACATAATGAAGCAAACATAACTTATTGATACCATAATGATGTCCCTAAAGATATACACGGTGACCAGGCAAAAGCGGAAAATTTAAACTGCATATAAAATGTTTAATTCCAGTACTGAAACTTTGTTTTCATCATAATGCCCACACGTGGAAATTATGCGTGGTACATAAAAATTCTACATATTTTCTTTTGAATGAAATTTGCTCTTTAATATTTTTGACACACACCACTTGATCCAGGCACAGCTCTATTAGTCCGTAATTGGAAGTTTCATCAAGAAATTCGCAAGTGTGTTTGCAAAACCAAGAAGATCATCTACGAATTTTACTAGGAATTTAATATTCGCGCATAATTTTTACGTAGCTTCTTTATCAGTGAGTGAAAATGTCAATATTTAATGAAGCAAATTATATTTGAAATTTAATTGTTCCATGCGTAATTTTCACTTCTCTTCTTTATGACGAAAACAATTTCAATTTTGAGCAACGAAAAATATTTGAAACTCGCATGTTCGGTTCTTGCTGTATCGTTCTTTATAAATAGAATATTACTCAGCGCAATGTACCCTTCACACAATTGTTAACGAAATATGTACGTAGTTTACGCGCGTATTTAGCCAACAGGAGCCCTCTACATTGAACGATGAACGAGCACCACAACATCTTTTATCGAAAAATAAAAAACATGCCCTCGCAACGCTGTCGGCGTTACAGGTACCACTGAAAGCTCGCGGCGACCATGTTGATTACGTACAATAACCGGTATGGCGACGTTCGAGCATTTTCGGTCCCTTAGTTCGATCATCCTAACGGCAATAATGAGTAGTAGGATAATGAAACCAGCCCCCACTGCAAACAAGAACGCCATCGAGGCGAACCTACACGGAGACGTCATTTTTCGCCTGCCCTGCTAGTCAAACAATACAAGAAGCACAGCACCAGTGAAGTTAGGACAGCTGAAATTCATCATGTGTTATATCAGGTGACACAATGATTCATAGTTTAATAACACCGAGGACAAAAATACCGCACACCGCGCAATTAAAGGTCCATAGAGGGTTGTTCTGTACCAATCGAATGCGAACGACAAACTAGAAACGGCAACAACACGAACGTAAACCACAGACATAGCAGCTAGGAGAAAAAGTCACAATTTTTCACAATTTAAATGGAAGGGCGCCCACGACGATCAATTAAAGGGCATTACAACCCACGGAAGAAAATCTCTGGGCGGACAACATAGCAAAATATACGCCGCACTTCGTTCTCCTCGACGTTAGCGCTTTTTGTGTGGCTCATCGATGATTTTTGCCTGTTGCACGATGCGATACAGTCTGTTCACACGAGTGCAGGTATGACTACAGCACGACACAGCTCGCTGTTGTTGTGTGTATGGCGGGGATGGTTGCGTCAAGCGTTGTTCACGAATCAACCGGTAAAATTGTTTTAGTCCAAACGTTCTTTCCATCACGTTTTTGTCTAACCGTATATGTATGCGGGTCATCCGCATATATCCCGAGTACTTGAACATCGCGGTATTATGGATGATACGTTGACTATAAGTGCTTGATTTGTACGTTTTTTACCCTTGGTTCTTATATTTAGTCACTCGGAAAAATCCCATATGTTGAGCGATTACAACTTATGGTGAAGCTATTTCTAACACGGTGTTAAACTACTGCTGACTTGCAACTACTGTTGACTGCTGATTTGTAGTGTTGGGTTCTCTTTCCAATCTCTCTTTCTCATCAGTTTATTAGCGAAGGCTCACCCAGGTGCACGACAAGGCTGACCTCACGCACGCTGCAATGGAAAAGGTCCTTTTTCCCTCCTGTCCTCGCAGTAAACCATTGGTCATTGTTTTTTACAAGTCTCACTTCGATTATGGATTAGTTACTTCAAAGAGGGTACAAGAAGCGGCCACAATTCGGCGAAGAGCAGTAGCCATTGCTTGCCATTGAACACTCGAAAAGTTCATCTTCTTTTAACACTGGCCACAGCGCCCTACACAGAGCTACCAGGGCTGTGTAAAATGAGAACGCTTTGAAACAAGCCAAAAAAATAATTTCGTCGACCGGCCATATAGGTTTTTTTTGCCGTGTGAACGAAGGCAACGTTTGGAAGAGATATCCAGATGAGCAGATTTTTCGAAATGGCTTGAAGCGAAACGCAGGACTGATGCAATCAGATTACGCGGTAGGAAATGTGTTGAGCCATGACGACCCCTCCTAACTCTGCCAGAGCCGCGGCGATTGTTGACTTGTAGACAGCCACGGCTAGTAAGAAGGACCGCCGTGGCGGACAGCTCTCTACCGGGAAAGATCCCGATGCAGCGGACAATTGAAGCGTCTTATTCTTATAAACGTGCATTATTTTTACTTAGAGAGCCGTGATAGTCGTCAACTATCCTAGATTGGCTGTCTAAAAAGTTGGCGATTGCCATAGAAGAAGCACTCGGTGACTACCTGGTCGCCCGATCATATCTAGCTGGTAGAACCCACGCTTTGCGCGCGTAACCCCGCCGACATCGCGACTTGTTCACAGTGACACAAAGAACACGAGCTATAGAGAAAAGATGGAAAGTCACTCAGTTTGTTCGTTAGGGCGAAAAATCTGAATTGAGAAACATCAAGGTTTCCGCGGTGATTGCGGCGTCATCGAAGCCAGGTAGAGGCTTTTACACAGAGTGGTTGGCTGAACAAACCACCTTCTGGCGGGGAGAGAAAAACATGGAAATGAGAATAGTAGAAACGGTTTTATTATTATTATTATTATTTTTAATCATGCACACTCTTGTTAGTGCTAAATATAGTGAGAATTGCAGCTACGCGACCAGGCCACCTATGACTAATTGTCAGACACTGCAAGTCAGGCCGTCATGAAATTGGTTTCATCATGAAACAGGTCGAATCCCGCTAGTGACAGGTACGCGTTGTATGCCTTATGCGCTCAGAATGCTTTCTGAGCTGATGGATTGGCTAACGTTTGACACTAAAATCTACACAGACCCGATTGTTACGTATAGAGGTTATGACGCCGTTCCAACCTAAAAATATTGTGGTTTATTATACATATCAACCTCAACCTCCAGCGTGGAGCGTTCGTCGTTGGCAACTTTGGAACGTGATAGACGGCTTGAGCTGTCCAGTTCGCCACCCAATAATGACAGTGCTTGTCTATCAAGCGAACGCAGGCGGCCTCTTAGCTTGTGACGCTATTTTAGACATCGCCATTATTAGCGTTTTCGCCGAGTTTGTCCATCGTTTTTACGAAATGCCAGTAGAAGTTGCACATTTTTCGGTACTGCTCAACGGAGATGCGTTCGTTGCTGCCGTGAATACCGGATAGGTCTGTCACGTCGATATTTAGTGGCGAAAACCTAATATAGACGCCAACAGACCGAAATACTAAGATTGAAAGCGAAAAACAATATTTTTATGGTAAAAAACATGTACATATAGACCTATTGTACATCATAGAAAAACCTTGTGTGGTGATAATGATACCTGCTACGTGCTTTTCAATGCATCAAATATCCTCATTATCTTGGAAATTACCATAATGATTAATATACGTTGCATCAGCTTTTGTCCACCTCTAGTCCCATCGGTAGTCCTATAACACTGATCTCCCATTTCTTTTTTCTGCTCCTTTCCACATTAAGTTTTTCGACATAACCTAGAGTATATCTTATGTAGTTGCCTGTCAACAATTGCGAAACGGTAAAGTGAACTCGCGTGAGCACGTGCAGCCCTACATGGTGAATTCTATCTGCCGGCATCTTCTCGTCAGCAAGTACCTGTAAATGTATCGTGTGAGATTGACGTAATATCGACTGGCCGTTGGGGTCGTCATAAGGGATGGTACGACGATCGCAAACGGAAAGACCGCCCCTATGGATTCTTGAAGGGCTACAAACCCAACGTCCTTGGGCAGCTCTGTATAACCTAGCTTCTGCCTTCCGAGTGGGTTTCGTTCCACCGGAGGTATCCACTGAAAGCATACAAAGAGCGTACTTAGCGAAGGCATCGTGTTCGACACTTAAAGCTGATATACACATAGAGCTAAAATCATGCACAGGTCTAGCTGTCTGTACCACAGTTCAAGCGTCGAGCGGGGTTAAAAGCCTAAAGCTCAGTGAAATTAGATATAAAGGTGATTCCATCGTTGATCGCTACGAGGTGTCGTTGTTCAGGTAGAAAATTTCCACAAATCGGCCCTCTTGCGTACTGTAGTAACCTAACGGGGCGTTTGGATTGAATTTTCGTCCCAAAATCCGAAATATGTGTCGTGGAATCCAACGTTTACGTCATTGTCTACTGCAACAAGCCCTACGTTGTCGACGGCGGCCGTGACATTGTTAATGTTCCCAAGGATTTCACAGTCTCGTCGAAGCGTCTCTGCAACGCTGAGTTCTGGCAAAACACAGTGAGTCACGAAGGCCTCAGCGACTTCCGGTACGACGGTGTCCAGCAATCCACCTGCGTTGGACACAGATGCGGAAGCACAGACAATGCAATGTACGTTGGGACAGCAGTGATAAACGCTAAGTCCTCCAAGCATTGTATCGGAGGCTAATTAGATTCCACAAATAAAGTTCGGCTATGTTAGCTTTGCATTAAAGAAAAATGTTAGAAAAAAACATAGGTTGTTATTATATGCTTAAAATGAATCAATGGGTTTGTTTTCTGAGAAGATGCTTCAAACTCACCCCTAATTATGGTGACTGCTGTGGTTGTCCTTACAAAGCCGGACGTGTTGTCCTCATTCGCCATTAGCATCTCGAGCAACGGCCTGAACAACCACATATTAGCCAGGACCATGTTATAGGGGAAGCTTGCGTAGGGCGCCACATGCCAGATCATGGCGCGTACAAAATCCGTCATTATGGTAGGGTGAACGTCGTGCTTGAATCTGAAGAAAATCGCAAGATCCAATAGTGAGCATATGGCAGCACCGTGTACGTCGTAATGGATGAATATTCTTCTGAGAACGAGCGAAACGCCCATGCATCCTACATCATCCGAATAATATCATCGCGTCTAAGTCTGTCATGTAACCTGCAAAGGGTCACGCAAGACGGCTAGCTTTACTATTAGTGTATCTGCATGTTCGAGTGCATCGTCGAAGCCAGCAAGCTTATTCCCGGCGTACTAATTTTTCCTAACGTAACCGGTAGTGCTAGCTTGCTCGAGGCTAACCGCTAACATCCAATTGAACGCTCGGCAAACAAGCCAGTGGGGAAGAGTGTGTGTTTTATTAGCTCATCAATTTTGTGAGTTAGCACTTTTCCAGTTAACATCCTCACCTGCTTACTGCTCTGGCAAGTCGAATGACAGCGCTCTCTTCGGATACCCGCGTGAATGGCCTTCGATTGCGGTGCGTAGTTGCCTTGATCTTGACTCGCAGCAACCCTTTCTCCTCCACGCCGACGCTGTGCGCACCGAAAATTGCAAAAGGTGAAGCAAGTGCTTATCAAGCGTCTCCTCTCATTTGATCTAACACAATACACACTATATATATATATATATATATATATATGTATATATATATAAACGTCTCCTTCACCACACTC